>JAPFSE010000113.1:0-52723 GCA_030777785.1 Beauveria caledonica | reverse complement strand
CTCTCGGCAGCCAAGCCACCCAGCTCGGGCATGCTACCCTATTCCTGACACAGATCTGTTCGGCGTTGGTGGTACATTAGCACTTCTAATACGATTTCGCTATTTAATTCCAAGTTCTGGATTTCAACCAGATTGACCGGCAGAGTGTGAGTCTTGTCATGGGCAAGCAGCGTTAGCTTCTGTTGAGGAACCCAGAGGCACAGCCTTATCTCTAGTCTTTGGCCCTTGGATAAAACTAGCGCCACTAAATTCGAAATGTTGGAGCAGCGTCTACAAAGAATTCGATCTGTACCACTTGAGTGTCATCTTGATGAAGAAACAATCCATCTCTGCAAGTGAACATCTGTTACAGATAGAAAGCGCCCAAAATAAAGCGCTTTGCCAAGTTCACGTGATATCCCTTTACCAAGTACTTATTCGCCGAGTGCGGACGTAATCTACCCAGTTTCATCATATACCTCGTCAATATTTCCTCCCTTGCAGTCATGGATGACATCGCGGGCAAGACGTCGCTGGATGGCAAGCCTGTTGCGAGAATATGCCAAATACTGAACTCGGCTGGTGTACCAAATGTTCTTTGGGGCAATTATTTGCTGACGATTTATGGTGTGCCAACCATCATTGACGTTCGTTTAACCCTCTCCTTCGAAACCTAACGCAGTGCTGACCTAATAACAGGATGTGGCCTTTATTGTGCCCGATGATCGAATAACGGCAGCTTCATCTGCGCTTGCTCAGGCCAATTTTACTCCTTGCGGAAATAATCTAGACTGCGATCGCTCATATCGTTTTCAGGCTCGACCCCCTTTGGAGCACTTTCACATGAGTGATGTGTTTGTGCTATCCTTGTACCAAAAATCCGACACCCTCTGGGAGCTCACAGATCTCGACTCTCCTACGCCGGAAAACGCCGCCAGTATCCTGAGTGCTTCGGACCCTTCACTTCCTTCAGCCGCTCCGGGCAGGGGCCAAGGGCGATTGTCGTCAGAATATTCCGCTGTGCGGGTTCCAGCCGTTGCCAAATTTTGTGAGAGCTTGCTTCTCCTCATGTGCCGCGATTACAACACTACCTACGAGTCTTACTGGATGGTCTTATTGACTTATATAATCGAGTATGTTGATGGGACGGATTCTTTTAGCGCTAAAGATCTGGGATATGAGTTTAGAAAGTTTTATTGCGCCGTGAAAGAAGCCGATGCTTCTTCCATGTGGCCGCTTTTGGAGGAGCTCCGCTCCAACTTGTATTCGAGCGGTCGTCTGCCGAATGGCCAGAATTTGTAATTTCAAATAGATAATGATATCAAGGGAGGATTTTGGTCAATTTCCGAGTCATTTATGGAGTTAAGCGTCTTCAATTTACTGTTTTGAACATTTCATAGCTATGTCGGGATATGCCCTCGGAATAGCTTGCCTAAATCTCAATAACCTTGGAGACATTAAAACCAGCAGCCTGTGAAGAGTAGTACCCTCTCTGATTTGACAAGACACGTTTCCCATTCTTATATTAGAAGTCGCAGTTGAAATGGGTGTGTCCAAACGCCCAAACCTTCACAACAGGCCCTCTCTTCCGCGAAACGGATCCGAGGCCAAAGCTCACCACCTTGTACGAAGAAGCTGTTATGAACTTTCAATTTCACCATTACATCGCCACCGTCGAGGCCTTGCGACATCCATCTCCGTCCGGCTCATGTCGACTGCCCCCCAGTCTTTGTGAATAGTAGCGGTCCGCAAGAGTCACGGGTCCCCCAAACTAGCCAAGGCTTTTCTATAGGCCTGAGAATGTTGTGTGTATTGTTCAAGTCCTCACAGTACTGAATATAGCCTTTGAAGACCCTATAGAAAGTCACCTTTTTTTATGATGATAGAGCATATGGCGAGAAAACTCAGAGAGAACGCGACAAGGCCAAGCTGCTTTCCACCTGTCTATTTGTTCTCTTGTCGCTGGATCTTTTGGCACAGCGATTTCTTGGGGCTGAAAAGGTATGGTGGACGCCATTTTACATTGGAACACTCGAAAACAAGGGTGAGATATGTAGCTTTATTGCCAAACCGAAATTTCGTATCATCGACGTGCTCGACAAGTAAGGCACGCGGAAGCAACATTTCTTATTGTCGGATAACGCTGCCTCTGTTGGCTCAACAGGCAAGCGTTCTGCCTAGGTCGCAACCTTATCGGAATACTACTACCATGCTGCAAGGGCTCTGGGTAGTTATATTTTCGAATGGAGCCACTAAGCCTTCGTCAATCTACGGTGTCGAACGATTGCTCAAAGTAAGAAGCTAGAGTTGTCCTGCCTTCTCCGTCTGCGGCCATGTAGAAATTCCACGCCGCAGAGTCCCGTCTAGATGTTCAATATATCCAGTGATAGTTTTGCCGACTATTCCGAAGAAAAGGTCAAATGCTTGTGGGAAGCAGAGTGACAGCAAACGTCTTTGAATGAGGGGACCGCTATTTCAAGGGCTCTAATATATCGTCGAGGTTTTTGAAGGAAAATCGATTGCCTTTTTTTGTGATGTAGTAAATACAAGGCACTTTAGAGAAACTGCCTCGCCTTAGACAGATTTGGTAATTTTTTGAATGCTCGCGTGTTTCATGTTCCTTCTAGTAATGTCTCTTCATCATGTCTCTTTGCGAATCGTGATAGCGCCTTGTTGTGCAGTTTTAGCCTGATTCTTCACACATGTTAGCCCAGGTGTTCGGGGTTTCGTCTAGTTTTTGGTTATCGCACGGGTAACAGAGCGATAAGAAGGCTTCGAAGGAGCCGGCAGGGCAACTCTAGCCATTGCCGTTTGGTTTGAGGCTATCGCCTGACTCAGTCGCTCCAGTACTCCCACAGCTCGAATGGGCCGTGCCACTCAAACTGACGTCGAACGCTCAGACAAGATCTACAACGTGGGCTGACTTTAGGTGCCCGATCCGGCTGGCTCTCCACGCTCTGCAGTTAATGCAACCGCTCAGATAATTATGCCAACCATACTGAAACCTCCTCAATTTGGCTGCCCTACGACCGACTATTCCAACTCAGCAGCCGGCGTGTATTGGTATCAGAGAATGTATAAGTAGCCTCTCATGTATAGTCTTCTGCCTGAAAAAAATCCTTTTTGCGAGAAAAGCCTTTTATTGCTTCACCCACTACTGTCATTTTCTTCCCATCACCACTTTCAGCGATGAAATCCATCAACTTCATGTTGCTCTCGCAACTTTGTCTCGCGACAGCGATACCACTTTCCCTTCCTGTCGAGTCTCCCGAGAGACTTGGAAACAATGCTCAAGAGAATAGCGCCGGACTCGAGTCTCGCGCATTCGACTTTCTGAGGGATGTTATAGGCGTCGACATACAGAAGATAGTTGATACCGCCACCGGCAAGTCTGTTGCACCCACCACCGACAACAAGGTTACACTTTTGTCGGCTTTGGGGATTCATATTCCTGAAATCATCGGGCAGTCGAAGCAGGCCCTCGACGCTATTGAAAAATCGCGTCAGTCCCAGAGCGACGCCACTACTACAAACGTGAATACGCTGGTTGGCGGGCAGCTTGAAGAGCAACCCGAAGCGACGCGTTAAGCGAATGCTTAGTCTGAAGGAGAGGTCGAATCACTTGACACTGGGAATTATCAGCAAAACCGAAATGCAAAGTGCTACAAACGAAATTGTCGGAATAGAGGCAGCAGTTTGGACCCTTTTCAAATGCAGGATATCAAGTTGCGGTGATGGAGGAAACACCCAAACTAGAACAGCTAATAGCAATCATTAATACGAATAATACCCCCCAAATGGATCTCCGATAGCTATTGAGACCTGTACCGATAGAAATGATGCAATCTGACTGGTGGAAGCGACGCGAACCATGACACCGTAGTGAAACGAGTGTCACGCGACCGAGTACATTGCCATTCTGTGCGCACAAGTGATGTAAGAACTCCAAAGGACTTGGACATGAATAAAAAGAAGGAAAAAATTCAGCTGTTCTAGGTAGCTTCGATCTTTACTGATCATATAAGCAATAGTTTCACCATCGAGACTTGTACTCTGAGCGGTGACATTCCTCCCTTTTACAACGTCGCTTGGCAAGGCGCTGGAGTTATAAATCCACCACGTCCATGTCACGTTGGCATTATGCCATATACGGCAGTCACAAGCTCGACGCATAAACTGTAAAGGACGGGCATGGCGGCCGTCGGCAAAAACGAGCGGCAAATCGGATGTTAGAGCGGACTGGAGATTGATCAAGCAGAACTGCGTAGTTGAGTTTTTTGTATAGTATTTTAGCCCGATAATGGTATTCGACATGTTCAAGGGTGGTTATTCTGACGGTGTTGCTCCGTGTTGGGTGCGATGGGCGTTGTGTGTTGTTGGTTGCTCAAGCACATGTCGCGTTTAAGCACATGTCTTGTTGAAAAGAGTTGTTCGTGATCTGGTGTGTAATCATGGTTGCGCAGAATTTTGTTAGCCGTCGCATGCACACGTTAATTTTGGTGAAACAAGCTCACTTATTTCAGCTCGTGATGACGATGGTTAGCGTAGAGTGGAAAATGGGCAGAGAATAGGAATAGGCTCCCGAGGGAGCCGGCCAAGTGTCCATCGGGCACATTAAAAAGGGCAAATTTGCAACTCCACATTGGCTGAGGATATTAATTAGACGAAGACCATTAGAAACAGGCATTATTAACGCCAAGGTCGTACGCGATGGCGCTGGAGGATTTATATAAATGCCCCGCCCCCTTTCAACCCAATGTCAAATTTTAGTACATTTTCTTCCTCCCTCACGCCACCACTCGCCAGCTTCCAGCCACCATCTGAAAGCGCCCGCGCGTTAGGTAGATTCCCGATTGTGCCACGAGGTGATCAGCACTTGCCATCTATCCAATCAAAAACAAGCATCGCAACACACTCACACACAAAAAGCCATGGTCAACCCCGACTTCTCCATCAAGCCCAGCCAGGAGGCCGACATGCCTCGCTGCGCCGAAATCATGAGCGCCGCCTTTGCCTCGGAGGTCGTCGGCCCTCTGCTCTTTGGCCCGCACACGCCCGCATCCTGGGCCAAGACGGCGGCGGTGCACTGGCGCGTGCACATGGAGCACATGGCCGCGTTTCCCTCGTGCCCGTACGCCATCAAGTGCGTGCACACGGACCCCGTGACGGGCGCGGAGACGATTGTCGGCACGGCCGAGTGGGCCATGTACGACCGCGCGCTCGCGCCGGGGGAGGAGGAGGAGCAGCAGCAGCAGCTGCTGCCCGACGACCCGTACACGGCGTACCTCGCGCACGTGGAGTCGGCCGCGGACCGGGCCAAGGCGGAGGCGGTCATGGCGCCCATGGTCAAGACGCGGCGCGAGTTTGCGCGCGGGCGGCCGCACGCGTTCTTGTCGTTTATGGCGGTGGACGGGCGGTGGAGGCGGCAGGGCGCGGCGTCGGCGTGCGTGCGATGGGGCATGGACAGGTGCAGGGAGCTGGGCATCCCGGCGTACCTCGAGGCGACCGAGGAGGGGAAGAAGGCGTACGAGGGGATGGGGTGGGAGGTGGTGGACTTGCCTGGCCTGCCGTATCCGGCCATGATGTGGTGGCCAGAGGGTGTGAAGAGGTGGACGGATTGAGGATTTGTTTTTTGGAGAGGGTCTGAATAGGTGGTTCAATGAATATTGGGGTCTGTCGTTGGGCAGATGCAAGCAAAAGGTAGCTATTAGCGGTTGGCATACTCCAACGTGAGAATACATGTTACGAGAACAGATATTACTAGCAAAGACATTATTAGATATCACTAGAAAAGACATGACTAGAATAGATATTACGAGAGACAGGCTGGTACTTGGTGCTTGTCCGCACTTGTTTGATGTCTCTGTTAAGTTGTGCGTGGACACTTTGACATGGCAATTGTCCAATTGGTGCTGAACCATGTTGTCCCCTCTACATCAGGATTCAAATAATCGATCCGAGGACCCATGCACCCGAGCACCACCTGTTAGCCGTATTCTCAGCCTCGTTCTGAGAGCCTGTCCCAGGGCTGAACGAAGCGCCACGGCAAACGAATATACACAAGGCATTCTAGGCAGGCTGTCGGACAATCTCAAAATATACTCGATAAAAACTTTGCGTCGGGAATACATCTTTAAACGTGTAGATTCGAAAGGGAGAGGGGGGGAAGTCGTTTGCCTGCATGCAAGGCAGGGTAGCATCGAGGCAGTGGGTGGGGGAGGGCACCATGACGACAGCCTTACGCCCTACGCAAAGGCTGGCCTGCCGGAGCGTCATCGCCTCCTTCATCCTGCATCGCTGACCAACCGCAGCCGCGTATGATGCAGGTTGGCCGGGTGGGCTTTGCCGCTTTCGATTGATAATGGAAGAGCAAGAATGGATGGGTGGTGAGCAGCAAGGCAGTTATTACCTAGTAGAGGAAAAAAAAGACCCCACTGCTCGCTTAGGATGGGGGCTCTTTTTTTCTTCTTCCCGCATTGTTGCAACCTTTACGCCGTTCGCCGCCTCGTACGCGCAAAACACGGTGTCAACGGCAGCGCCAAGAGAACGGGAAGAGGCGCTTATTATTACGGTGAATGAGATTTGGCGGCCTTGTTTACGTGAGTTGTTCAAACTAGGTAGGATGAGTGGAGATGGGTGTTGGTAGTTGGTAAGTCCATCGATGGTTGGTCACTTGCCAATGCAGAAGAGCTCGTTCATGACAAACCCCCACGAAGTTGCAAAAAAAAAAGACCTTTGAGGAATGTCAATTGATCCAAGACTCACTCACCGGGTCTGCCTTGTCCATATCACAGAAACCCCGGTCCAACAACGCCGTTGGACCCCATCGCTGCCTGCTCCCCAATTCCAACGACTCCATCTTAACCAGGCAAGCGCACCCCACACCCGCGGCCTCGATGACCGTGCACAGAGAGGTTACATCGTCAACGGCTCAATCAGCTGGGGCTCGTCTCGTACAATGCCCGCGCTGCCAAGGGGGGAACATACCCGTTTCGGTTTTCTCTCCGGTGCTTGATTCGCCCGTCGAGGGGGAGGGGGCCATGGCAGCCAGAGCCGGATTTAGCGCGGCCGCCCTGGTGCCTGCTGTTGGTAGCTTCAAGTGTTGGTAGCAAAAAAGTGTTGGTAGGCAGACACGCAGATAAGTGAAGGAGGACAAGAGGAAAACGGGCTACCAACAGGGCTGCCAGACAAGTATATAACAAGGAGGGAATGGAAGCTTTCTTGAAGATGAAGAGTAACCAATCCCTCCAGCATCTTGCCTTTCACAAAGCAAACCCCTTCTAGACTTGAACTTTATTGTTTCGTCTTGTCTTATTTTCCATCTTCTCTTCCTCTTTCTTTCAGAAACACCAGCCAACATGCTCATGAACTCGCTCGCCTCCATTCAGGCCGCTGGCATTTACACGCCCAACACGGTGCCGATTGAAAAGACGTACGGCATGCCCGCCTCGACCAAGAACGGCGCGGGCACGGCCGCCCCCGGCGGAACCAAGGCGACAACGGCCACCAGTGAGTCGAGCCCGCCAAGCGAGGCGAGCGACTCGGTGACATGGAGCCCTTAGAAAATGATGATGGTGGTGGTGGTGACGGTGGCGCAAGCCCGGAGACAAAGGCGCCACCAACCAACCAACAAAGTACCGGCGAGAGCAAAAAGACGGAGGAGCAAGAACGACCGATAAAACGCGAATCGACAGAGTAAAGAAGGTGTGAAGAAAGAGGGGAAAAAACATACAAAACACACAAGATACGTGGTGTGGGGAGGAATGATGCTCCAGAACACGGCATGGGGCATTGAAGGAGGAGAGCGAGGCAATCTCGAGAATGGGGGCCAAAGTGGACGGCCGAGGAATACCAAGTGAAAGGTACTTTTTCCATGTTTTAGTACACAGGTTTCAATACTAAATAGCAATGACTGCACAGAGGCCATCAACATTCGTGACCGCGCTTGGAGAGACGAGGCGAGCGGGCGTCAAATGTCTTGACTTGTGCAACGTGAACGGGGAGAAACCGCAAGCCACCTGGGTCCCTGTTTTGTAAAAACCACCCAATCTGGGCGGCGGATCGGCGCACGGAGCATCGCGGGGTAATAGAACTGATAGCTGCCATGGTCGATTTGCGAGACATGTTCAAGACAGTTGACGACATGGGCGAGTCAGACATGTTGGCGACGTCACAGGGCGGATGCTGCAGAAAAGGTCGAAATGTAATGGATGCAAAGAGAAAGTCGAGAATGTAGATGGATGTCAAAAAAAGTAGAGATGTAGATGAATGTGTAAAAAGGTTGGATGTGTTGTAAGTGAGTCAGTCTATTCCTCTGCAAAAACCTAGCAACCACAAAGATGGCCCAAGAACAACGCCATGATAGCAAATCCTTTTTTTTTTTTTGGTCTTCATCATCATCACCTGCGCGACTTGAATCTGTTGCACGTATATGTAAATATATATAGAATCGCTTCGTTTCTCAATTTTTTTTTAGCTCCCAACATGACTATGTATGAAAAGAAATTAAATCATCGTATTAAATCGTCATGGTCTCGTTTACCAGCCGCGGCCGGCCAGCTTCTCCTCGGGCTTCATCGAATCGCAGTTGATGCCAACCATGGCCTCGCCGAGGCCGGTGCTGCACTCGGCCAGGACCTTGGCGTCCTTGTAGTGGGTGGTGGCGCGGACAATGGCCTTTGCGCGCTTGGCGGGGTCGCCACTCTTGAAGATGCCGGAGCCGACAAATACGCCATCGCAGCCGAGCTGCATCATGAGAGCGGCGTCAGCGGGGGTGGCGACGCCGCCGGCGGCAAAGTTGACAACGGGCAGGCGGCCGAGCTCGGCGGTCTGGCGAAGCAGCTCGGCGTCGACCTCGAGCTTGCGGGCCATGTCGCGGATGCGGATGATGCCGCCCTCGGCGAGCGCGGCCTTGGCCTCGGCGATCTGGCGGTTGACCGTCTTCATGTGGCGGACGGCCTCGACGACGTCGCCGGTGCCGGCCTCGCCCTTGGTGCGGATCATGGCGGCGCCCTCGGCGATGCGGCGGAGAGCCTCGCCAAGGTTGCGGCAGCCGCAGACAAAGGGCGCTTTGAAGGGGGATTTTTCGACGTGGTACTCGTCGTCGGCGGGGGTCAGCACCTCGGACTCGTCAATGTAGTCGACACCGAGGGCCTCGAGCACCTGGCACTCGACAAAGTGGCCGATGCGGGCCTTGGCCATGACGGGGATGGTGACGGCGGCCTGGATCTCCTTGATGACAGCGGGGTCCGACATGCGGGCGACGCCGCCGTCCTTGCGAATGTCGGCAGGGACGCGCTCGAGCGCCATGACGGCGCAGGCGCCGGCCTCCTCGGCGATGCGGGCCTGCTCAGCATTGGTCACGTCCATGATGACGCCGCCCTTGAGCATCTGGGCGAGGCCGGCCTTGACGGCGAAGGAGGAAGCGGCCGAGGTGGAGCCGTTGCTGCCGTTGGTGGTGGGGGTCTCGGAAGTCATGTTGAAGATGATGTGTGTGTGGTGTTGAGATGGGAGGAGGATATCTGATGGCGGAAAATGTTAGCGAGAGGTGTCAAGGTAGTCGTGGCGGCGGGGGGAGGCGAGAGGCGAGAGAGGCGAGAGGGCGTCGCAGAGGCTGAAGGGAAGCGCAGAGAAGAGAACGGGGCAGAGAGACAGAGAGAAAGACGGACGGTTGCTTACAAGTCAATTGAAGACGAAAAGAAAGTTGGTTATAAGGGGGGGGGAAGATGAGAGATGGAGGAAAATCTGGGGGAGGCGCGGAGCTAATAAAGATGTTGAGCTCTTTACGGAACGAGTCAAGATGGTGGACGGAGTAGAAAGCGAGCGGCCATCGGAGTCGCGGATGGGCGCAGACGACATTTTTCTGTGGGAGGCTGTCTCTCTCTTTTTTTTTTTTTTTTTTTTTTTTTGCCCCTCCAGCCCTCCAGGTGGGTTAGCGTAGGCTTAAAGTCAACGAGGGGCAACACAGACGAGAGGGGGAGGGGCACAAGGTAGGTCAGATTATCCTGGGTTTGGTCTATATTACTCTGTATGCATCGAATGTCGAATGTACTGCCAAGGTAAGGTGGGCATTTATCCAATTGGTCCATTCAAGTGGTCCATTCATGTGGTACAATATTATAGCTAGTGTCACACCAGCCAACGGGATAGCACAACAGCCTAACGAGTACGAGGGCAGCTATCATGGTTCACTGCATCCCGTCACATCCGGCCAACGGCTGTACATGCAGATGGCCGCTTGGTAAATGAGACACCAAACGGGTAGCTACCGCATAAATGGACGCGGAATCTGTATATTCCATTTTTCATCAATATTTGTGTCTTTTTTTTCTTCTCATTTACAGAAATGGGCAAACAACCAAGTTGTACCGAGTGCAGTCATATCAAAATCAAAATAAAAATGAAACCCCACCAAGGGTCCCCCGGCTAGCGCCCGCTGCGGACAGTCTCTTTTCGGTCTCTTGCAGGATGCGGTGCAAGATGCCGCTGCACGTCTCTTCTTTTTGACAATCGCTTCATCTCGAGCCCGCCCAAACCCGAGTTTTCTCTCGACCCTTCACATGACAGGCCGGCTCTCGGCTCCGCCTAGCCATCGCTTCCTTTCCATTGACCTTGTCCATCGAACCATTTCTTCTCTCTCTCGCAACCTCGCCCCCGAATTGGATAGTCTTGCAGCCCAGAACGAGGCGAGGAAGCATCCTACATCTGTGCTCGACCGGTCAACGAAGCTTGCATATTCAACGTCTCTAACCTATTATTCGATAACGACCCCGGCAACGTGCCACCTTGCCAAACGTGACGATCCTCATAACACGTTCATACCCGTCGATCGAGTCCTGTCTGCACCATCCCATCGAAGCCTAATAACAGCCAACAGAAACGTAGCAGCAATATTCAGAGTAGAAACTCGATGCACGGTCGGTTTCGACATGGCTGCACCACCAACCGTCCGCACGCCTGGCTGGCATCCTATCTGGCGTGCATGACCATCGCTGCACGTACCCGGAGCCGCTGGCCTGTTCAGCCTCGCACCTACATGCCATCACACCCCATGCCCGTATGCAGCAAATGACTTGGGGAAAATAAACCCTACCGCATCGCCAATTCGACTCGGCAGCGTCTCCTCAAACTGACCGGTTCGCTCGTGCATCATCTAATATGCAACCTACTCAGATTGCTGCTCACTCCACTGTGCGCCCTATTAATAACGACAACAAGAATTGTCACCTGCAACAAGCGCTGCATATTCATCCTACCTTATGCCGCGCGCCCCCCACTCCCCGATAGCCCGGGTATGGGTACGGGTACTCGATACGGCCGCGCTCGCTCGCTTCGACTCATCCTTTGTCACACTGAGTCGCTGGCCTGGCCTGGCCTAGGCCATCAAGCCATGAACCTTTTCGGTGCACCGTTTTCTTCTACGCCGTCCTTGTCCACCGTGTACCCACCCTATGACTTTTAGTCTGTTATGTACAGCCTACAGGCCGGGGAAAACCAACTTTTGCCACTTTCTGCACCACAGACCAACTCATGGAAATATTACCTCCCAATAAGCATCCTGCAGTGCATATTTTTCTAGTCCTATTTTTAAAATGTTTTACTTTATTATCCGGACAAGGCGGCCTGCATCATGCAAAACGCCCCTTGTCCGTCTGCCGCCGCCCTGCAAGGTACCACGACCAGCCGTTTCTACCAGTATTTAATCAAGCAAGGGCGCACATGTGGTACTTGACAACTTGCAATGGGTGGCGCGACGAGGGTGTCCGAAGGCGGAGCTCCACTTATTAAAAAAATTGACAACTTTTTTGTCAGACTGCAACTATTATCAAAGCCCGGCTTGAGCCGATAACGTTTGAGCGGGTCGCCGCCTCCGGGGGCCAGCTTCACTCATTGCGCATGCATATCAATTCAACTCTACCCTTCAAGCTTGTTTTCCTTAAATACAATCTCGACTTGCAGCGTTAAACTCCTCTCTTCCCCGCCCCCCTTCCTCCCCCATCGATCTATCTATTCCTCTCCCTCGATCCATCCATCTTCCCCCCCAAACACATCATGCAGCCCACCACCACCACTGTTGGCGTCCTCGCCCTCCAGGGCGGCTTCGCCGAGCACGTCGCTCTCGTCCGCAAGGCCGCCGCCCAGCTCCCCGATACCTTCCCGACCGCCGTCGTCGCCGTCGAGGTGCGCACTCCCGACGAGCTGGCCCGCTGCGACGCCCTCATCATCCCCGGCGGCGAGAGCACTACCATTTCCTTTGTCGCTGCGCAGTCCGGCCTCCTCGAGCCTCTCCGCGAGTTTGTAAAGTACGTTTCTTCTCCCATACCTTCTTCCTTTTTTTGCCCCTTTCCCCCCTTCTTCTTCCTCTGCTGGTTTTGAAACCCAGAGTCAAAATGCTAACGTTATTCTCCCTCCCCTCCAGAGTCCTCAAAAAACCTACATGGGGCACCTGCGCCGGCCTCATCCTCCTCTCCGAACAAGCCAACGCCACCAAAAAGGGCGGCCAGGCCCTCATCGGCGGCCTCGACGTCCGCGTCCACCGCAACCACTTCGGCCGCCAGATTGAGAGCTTCATCGCGCCCCTCGACCTGCCCTTCCTGTCCGACGCCGCCGCCGCCTCTCCTCCCCCTCCTCCCTTTGACGGCGTCTTTATCCGCGCCCCCGTCGTCGAGGCGCTGCTGTCGTCGGCCGTCGCCGTCGTCGCCACCCTCCCCGACCGCGTCAACAAGGCCAAGCCCAAGTCGGCCGTTTCCGAAGCGAACCCCGAGGACAATGCCGGTGACATAATCGCGGTCCGACAGGGCAATGTGCTTGGCACGAGCTTCCATCCCGAGCTAACGACGGATGCGAGGATGCATGCCTGGTTCCTTCAGGAGTTTGTGCACAAGAAGTAGACATATGATGGAATGATACTAGACTTAGGTGCACGGGATGCGAGATGCAAAGCAATAAGAATGTTCACATGGGCGAAATGATACAGTTACGGCGTTGGGACTCTTTTGGGACATACATCATCATGGGCAGCACATTAGCCCGCAGCGCTTCATAGAATATAAAACCCTTTTCTTTTTTTTTCTTTTTTTTTTGTTGCTTTCAATGAAGGTCAACATGAAACTTACCACCGTTCTACCCGCTCAATCAGATGCTGGCTGGCGGCATCCTCGTTGCCGTGTCTCGCCTACCCATCAAAAAGTAGCGGGAGGGAATTTCGAAGCAAAAAAGAAGAAAAAAACAACCTAATCAATCTAAAGGAAACTTACGCGAGGTCGTAGATGAACATGGCTTGCAAGTCTACCTGGCTATCTAATCACCAGACACGTCCATCTGGCTACCCAGCAACATCCGAAAGCAGCAGTACTCGAGATCGAACAATAGAGTAGGACGAGACGATCGTCTTTAGTGGCATGTATGAACACTTTATGGCTGCAAAAACTATCCCTGCGAGCGGTGAGTGTAAACCCCATGACAGGCATAAAACGACCATCCACTACAAGTCAGGCATGGCATTGGTCTAGACCAACATACATCAGACACACAGGCAAACGTTGGCAATGATTGGTTAGAATATAGAGCAATCTGACAAAGGAAACAACAAAAGATGAGTTTTTAGAAAGCAGCAGCAATCCATGTGAGAAAATGTGACTCGATGGCAAATCCCTCCCCCCGAACGTACGCAAATCGCAACGCCAATTCGTGATTTGAAAGACTCAAAAAAATAATCAAGTGGCATGGTGTCGTCGTGTTAAGCGCGCAAAAAGCAACCGTGACCAAAAGAAGAGCCCTGTAAAACAGACAAGACAAAGGAACCGCCGCCAAAAACATTTGGCGACAACGTCTTTCGATTTCAGCCCAACGCCCCGAAAAAAAATCCCCCCAGCACGTGAAAACCGCCTCCAGGGGAAAGCTGCCAAGATAAGACAAACAAACACACAACATCATGTGAGCCGAATTCCACAACGGAGCTTTGTATAACATGGGTGATGTTCTCGTCCCAGCGAGCCGTTCAAGTCTTGTCTTCATCGAGTTGATAGTACACCAGATTTGTCGCATTTAAAAGTTCTACGGATAGACGCACATGGTTAGCCTTGTCTTATACATGTGTGCCGCTTTCTACTCGGTTCCATTTACCTGGGGAGGGCCAGCAGGTCCAGGGGGGCCGGTAGGACCAGCGGGACCCTGGCCGGGAGCAGGACCGCCAAAGTGCTGAGGTCCATAAGGACCAGGGCCACCATGGCTAGGCATTCCCATGTAGTGAGGAGGAGGAGGGGCAGGGCGGTAGGGGGTACCAACGCCAGAGTTGTTCTGCGAGCGGCCCCAGCTTAGGCGAACACGCGAGTTGCCAATAGGGTAGCCCTGCATCTGGTTGATGGCCATTTCGGCGGCGTGGCGGTGGACAAACTGGACAAAGCCGCAGCCCTTGCCAGGGGGGATCTTGACATAGGTGATTTCACCGAATCCCTGGAAAAAGGAGCGAAGCTCGTCTTCGGTGACGTAGCCCGAAAGGCCACCGACGAAGACGGTCGTGTTGTTGGGGTCGGTGAACTGGTTCATCTGCGTTGCAGGGTTGTAGCCGCCATAGGCGAAGCCCTGCATACCGTTCCACATGGGCTGTTGAGGCATGCCGCCGCCCATCATAGGGCCGCCGTGGGGGCCGTGTCCGAAGCCGTGATTACCGCTGTAGGGATTAGCTCTCATATTCTTGACTGCTTTGAAATCAGACGTACCGGTTCTTAGGAGTAGCAGTAGAGATGCGCATAGGTCGGTTACCACAGTAGACACCCTGCATCTCTACGAGGGCACGCTGCTGATCGTTCTCGTCGGAGAAGCGCACAAAGCCGTAGCCACGGCTCTGGCCCGACATGGCATCCGTCATGATCTTAGCTGACTTGCAGGACGGGAAGCGGGCCTGAAAGAGAGAGACCAAGACATATTCGTTGACCTCGGGACCGAGGTCGCCCACGAAGATGCTGTACTCGGGACCACGATCGTCTCTTTTGCAGAGCGTTAGCATCGTTCAGGGACGGGAATTTGGTGAGTAATTGTGAAGATGAATGTGGCAAACGGAAGTTTCTGGGCCTGACCAATAGTCACACAACACACGCCAAAGTGAAGGTGTATGTGACGATAGAGACCCAAAGTGGGGCACATGTGCATTGAGCGTGACTGCGCGTATGCAGCGCCCAGCGCCACAACCAATGCTATTGAATAAGATGATGATAATTGTACGTACCTGCGATCAACCAAGCCGCCACCGGAAGCCCAGTTGAGCTTGAACTGACGGGAGCTGTTGGGGACAGGGTTGCCGTTGAGACCCAGGGCCTTGGTGGCGGCGTCGGCCGTCTGGAATTCCACGAAGCAGTATCCGGCATTACTGATCTGTTAGCATCGGTCTAGTGGGGGAGAGTGCAGGTTGCATACCCAGAGTTCTTGTCGCGGATAACCTTGACGTTGACAGTCTCACCAGAGGCGGACAGGAAGACACCTTTGATGAAGTTCTCGTCCATCCAGGGCTCAAGCTCACCCATCCACAAGGTTGTCTTGGCTTGGTCCTGGGAAGAGCCAGTGGGAGGAGGGGCGGACATGTCGCCGGAAGGGGGAGTGCCGTTGGCGTAAGCCATCTGGCCGTTGGAGGGGCCACCGTTGGCGGAAGCAGCACGGAAAGAAGGGTCGAGCTCCATGGTAATCTGGCGGGTCAGCATCGCTGGGGTGTTTTTGTCGATGCAGGATACACACTGGTCAGGTAACAATGTCTGAGGTTCAAATGCCGAGTGAGCGAGCGATCTGGGGTGTGTTAGCCGGTTTATTGTGGAGGGCAGCAGCTGGGGGCATCAGCTGAGAGCAGCCGTACAAGAAGATAGTTGTCGAGAATGCTGGACTGGATGCAGATTGTTCGACAACGATTAACTAGAATTGTACCGGCAAAGGGTCGTGAATTCTTGAGGCGAAACAAGTCGTTATGGGCGTGGGGATCGAGAAAGCTGGTATCCGGACCGAAGAGCTGCGACACTGACAGGGTGGTCGTACAGAGAATACTGGCAAAGACACCGCGACGCCGAGTGGAAAAGAGAAGCAAATTGCTCTTCAAGACACGGGAAGGGAGGGAATGACAGAAGCTGGTTCCGACAGAATTCCCAGAAAAGCAGACGTAAGTTCTACCGAAAATTCGCAACGAACGTGGTAAAACAGTTGGACGATGACGAAATGACGAGAACCTAGAAGCGTATGATTAGCATTGGGGACGGTGGCTTGAGTCTTTGTTTGTCGTTCGTTTGCTGGTGTGAGCTCGGGTGCGTGGTCCGTCGCGGCTGACGGGTACGCTGGGAGACGCGGGTCAAAGGGGGTTCTGATGTGGATGGAGCCGAGGCGGTTCCTGGAACAGCAATAGACGGCGGAGGAAGGTCGGGCATTGGCTGGCAGGGCAAATGTGAAATTGCTGTGATTTGATTGAATCCTTTGTACGCGTCGGAGGACGCTCAACATCCGAGGCGGCCGGAGGCGAATGGACGAAAACGGTAAAGGGCTTTGCGACACGGACAATTTCGGGAGCAATGCGCCATTGGGGGCAACCAAGGCGGGCAGAAAAATCCCAGAGCCACACCTAGTCAGAAGCACAGCTTCTGGCAGCTAGCCAGCTATCGCCCAACGATAAGCGATTGTTGACTGTGACGAGATGCAGCTAGTAGAGACAGAGAGCAGACGCGGCCACGACACGCGGCGCAGGCAGTCAGCCACTGAGGAGTCGGTCGAATTTCATCAAATGCATCGATGATTCAACAAGGTTGGCATCATCGAGGTAGCTTTCAAAGCTAGAATCGAATAGGCCAGATCTTTTTCGCGGTGTGTCGGCCACGTCGCGATTCGTTGAGGGGTAGGTCGGTAGAGTTTTTGAGGCGCGGTAGGGAGCCACCCAAGCGCACACCAGCAAACAGAAACGGTCGAGTAGGCAAAAAGGCGCAAAGGCGCAAGGGGAGGAATTGCGTAATTGATAAACTTACTTTTAAGCGCCCGCAAACCAAACGTAAATCTCTTGACAATATCCGAAACACGCACAAGGGAAAACTCGCAGTAGCCTTGACGGAGAGGGGAAGGAAAAGATGTGTGGAAGGGAGAAGAAGGGAAGGACGCGCGAGGCAGCGAATGATTAGGTGAGGAAACTTTTTTGTGTCTCTTTCCGGCGGGAGCAGCAGGTGGGAGCAGCTGGCGAGCGAAGACGAGGACAAGGCGCAAAGTGGTGCAAAGCTAAGCCATTTTTAGTAGTGGACCGGTGGAACAAGAAATAAAAGCAAATATTAAAGAGAATAAAAAGAAATAAAAGAAAAATTGGAACATGAGGAGAATTGGCCCGTACAGGCTCATGCTGGGTCTAGCGAAGGGTGGGCAGAGTGCTCCGCAGGGGAGAGAAGGCGCTGGAAGTGTGGTGGTTGTAAAGTGCCTCACAGAGTCACAGCGACTCCAAACAGCTGTCACAGTGACTGAGAGCACTAAAATGGCGCTTCGAGTCCACCCTAGCCCACTATTGCACCAGCCACTGAGAGGCGCTAGCTGCCACATGTCTGGCTGACCAAGCCGCTGCTCGACTGACGCGAGTATTGCTTGGCAGCTTGGATGCTCGGATGCCTGGGAAATGATTCTGAGCTTACCTCCTACTCATCAGTACAGACTAGACAATATCCACCAGGATCGTCCGGGGCAGCGTATCTTTGCTTTTGCGAAAAAGCAAGGGAGCGAGCTTTGGCCGGGAACAGGGCTTCTTCTTCCATCGTATTAGAAGACGATGCGTTGTAGTGCAGACGCAGCGGGAGTCCGACACGGGAACGCAACACGGCGTACACGGCCAAGAATGCTCACGTCGTCAAACCAGATAGTATCACTCACTATATTCGTAATTGTGAGCCGCAGAATAACAGAGCAGCGTGGGGTTTGGTCTTCAGCAGTGCGACAACAGTGTCTTGAGCAGATGTGAAGCAGGGCAATGCAATGCACGGGTCAACAGAGCAGCGCGAGCAGACAATGACACAACCAGAAGAAGAAAGCGATCAAGACTGGATGAGTTCAGTCAGATAGCAAGTCACAATGAAAGATCAGGATTTTTATAAAAGAAAGGGAGAACGACCAGCGAACCACAAGCGGCCAGCCGAGAGCGCACGATCCATGATCAGAGTCACAGTCATACATTTGGCGTCAGGGAGCCAATTGGACGTCTCCATGTAGCCCGAGGCAAACTGTGTGCAATACAAGTGTACCAGACAAGCTGGCAAACCAAGCAGAGCGCTGCCGTTGCTGCCTATCATACACAACCGACTGCAACCACCACAAGCCAGATGTACATAGCTGATGCGCCCCATTAATGTCTACCTAAAAAAAACAGCCATGAAGATCGCCTGTGGTCTCGACCGCGGGCACACTGGATGAGCTCCTCGATCGCTATCCCACCCGGCCTTTGGACAGCGGCATTGGCGCTGTCAGGACTGAGGAGATGGCTTAGAGAGGCCGGGAATGGCTAGCGCATCCCTTGCAGAGTTGGCAATCAACAATGTACCTACGGATGCTGAGTATGTAGTTAATAGTCATACCGGGTATTCTGGCAAGCTGCTGACAGCTCCGTTTGCAGTTCGTGGCCACTTTATCCATCATGCACCTATGCAGACTCGTATCAGAGCAAGCCACCCTTGATAAACATCCAGCCAATCTCTCTCCTCGTCCTGTCCTCCCGCCGAGGCCCGATGGTTGACTCTGAAACACGAGCATTGCCAACGCACGGCAGCTTGCAAGCATCCAGCTCAAGCCACGCCGCGGCCGGCCGGTTCCTGTAGCTAGGAATATCGTGGGCGGGCCCGGTCAAAGGACACTGGACAGCGATCTATCGACCTCTCAACATTTACCTACAGCTACAAATCACCTCGGTACTCCGTACTATAACGCCATTTACAAGAGCTTTTCCGCTCGCGATTTTGATTGATTAAGCCAGCTGGGTGTACCTCCTTTCTCTCCTTTTGCTGTGGAGAAGCCACTGCTGTGGCCTGTACCTATTTGTTAGTGGGCCCCTCGCTGCTGCCTTCAACCTCCTTGTCTGAGCTCCCAAGCCTGGCCAATAACCCATCGACTCTAACAATCCAGTATGTACATCACCATACACACACGTTAGCAGCTCCTCTCACTCGATGTCGACGTCGACGGCCATCACCTCCTCCTATCGGTAGCAACGTGACGCTGGGCATCTGCACGTCATCCAGGCACAAAAAGACTTCTCTTGTCTCGTGTCCCCATCGACCAACCATCATCAAATGACAAACACCCAAGCGTTCTTCGATTAATGCAACCAAGCGTGACGGCATGAATCAAGGCTGCATGCACTTCCTTCCGCCATCCCACCATCATCAATTAGAGTTTGCACCTACCTCAAGCTGATAACTATCTGTGCTTTATGTTTCTTTTCGTCACTATTAAGTACCTGGCAGGTTGGCTGGGCTCTCCGCGCATCACTCTTCACGTACATTCTTCAATGCCCCATCGGCTACACTCCAGTCATGGTTATTTGCGTCGTCTTCTTTTCGCTGATCGCTTTTTGGTGCCTTTTGCTTGGTGCCTGTGTGCTGCCACGATTATCGCGTTCCCTCCCTGGCCTTGATGTACGTGTACCCTGGCTGGCTTTCATGATACTGCCCGCCTCGCATCGCCGAACCGAGACAGGCCCATCTCCTCTGATTCTGATCTGATTTGCTTTTCTCGCCCAGCACCACAGCAGCTCATTGCATTTTCGGTGCTCTCTGGTACGATTATTATGAATCTCACCTCGCAACTTGGCCATTGGCAACTTTGCGACCTGCAATCTGGCATCTGATGGGATGGATCATGAACATGGATCCGTCGCCCTTTTCCTTTAACTCCAGCCAAAACTAAACCTAACCTTATAAATCGCCTGACCGAGACAACTGACCCTTTCCAGCTGCACAGGCATTGTGCCCCTCTGGCGCGACAATAGCGTCTCACCCCAATGCTTCACAGCCGTCATACGATGTAATTTTTGAAGTGTCCATACATACACTAGCTATTTTTTCACATGGCCTTGGCTGTCGTCTTTGAATGACTTCAAATATCACAACACCGCCGCAGTTGCTAAGTACTTTCGATGGCCTCTCTTGGCGCGAAACGCCAACACCTGACAAACCTACCAGTTGTTCCCTCGGTCAATGCTTCGATGCCAACAATTCTCAATCGAGGTCATTACCTCCAGGCTCATTATACTTCACAAGCAGCAAGCAAGATAGCCATGCCACCCACCTCGCTGCCATTATGCTATTCATTAATACGGCCAAGGAACCTCTTGATGCGAGGTGTGGCACCCCTTGACAGCGCCCCTCAGCCATCCAAGCTACGCCGACAAATGATATCGCTCTCCAGGAACTTGGGAAGTATGCAAAGACCTAATAATGGGCTGCACTAAAATAGTGCATTAATTTCGGCGGACTTGCTTTGGCTTGCCTGCAGCGAACCTCGTAGATTTTGCGCTGCAGGAATTCCATACTGCGCTATCCTTGCAAGTGCCACGCAGCTCTATTTACCTCGAGAGCTACATAGATGATCTCTTCACGGATGCCCAATTGAGCACTGCGTCGCCAAAACTGTCAAGCTCTTTGCTGTGGCATTTCCCTCTCAAGTGGTGGGGCGTAACTTTACGAAGTGGTTGGCAAGGTGGATGGCAAGGTGGGTGTTTCGCAGCTGGCCCTGTGCGGATCTGCGACGTCTTGATGGGGGACAGTCTCCGCCCCGAGTTTTACAACAGACGATTTAAATCCTGCAACATGGTTATTGCCCATGAATGTATTTTATGGGCCTCGATAGGCTAATCAGAGCCGGGGAAGTCAGTCTCTTTTATTAGGTAGAGTCTCCAAGTAAGTATCACAGGAACCGCCTTTAACTGTGCCTTGAGCGTGCCTTCGATAGCGCCCTGAGAGTGCCCTTGAGCGCCTCTTCTAAGTGGCTTGTGCGCCTTTGAGTGGTGCCTCGATCTGTGTGTGTTTGGAGGAGAAAATGGTAGAGGATGGTGGAGGATGAGAAGTTCTGTTAAGGGGTATATAGCCGTTATGTGGCCATCTTGCAAGATTTAAATCGTCTGTTCGGGAAACTAACGTGCTATTTCGAAATGGCGCAGGGACCCTTTGCCAAAATGTGCTCATGTCAAGATCCAATGGGATACCATCGCTAACGCATAGCATGCCTGTACTCGGTTGTCCGGCATTGACACTTGGCATGTCGAAGGGCTCGACAATGGCTACAACGGTCGCCGATGGAGAAACCATGCTGCGCCTTTTATCCCGCGACATGATTTTCGGGGCTGTGAGCCGAAAGCACATATTCGTGCCGAGTCTGCCGTGCCAGAGAAGCCAATGGCACCGCTCCTCCCATTACGACACTGGCTTGCTTGAGCTTTGCTGGTCTCTTTGCAACTGCCTCTTTGACGTGGCGTGCGAGACGCACAACTACCATTGGTTATTCACACGTAATCAGCGACAAGTTTCACGATGATTGCACCTAAATAATATCTGGCAACTTTCAAACAGCGTATGGACTGATTCTTGTATGCGGCCGTGGTGACCCTGGCCGACTATTTGCAGCGCGCAGCTGTAACGAAGTTGCTTAGTCAGGATTCTTGTGTCGTAAACGCTGTCGCCTGGCAGGCCACAGCTGTCTACATCATCAAGGCGTCGGGGTTGCTATTTGCCATCCCAAAGCGCCTATAACATAAAACTCTGCTCATGTCATTGCTTTTGGCATCTCTCAAGCGTTTGTGATGTTGAGCGCACCATTGTACCACTGTGTATTGACTTGAATCCTTCCTTCAACCCCGCGCAGCACCATCGTGGGACCGTGATGGCTGCGCCGGCCACAGAGCAAAAAGAGCTCCAGCTCGTCGAGACTGTCGAGTTTAAGATCTTGGGCGTCGCAAACAAGGAGCAGAAACTCCATGAGCTGCTACAGCGCTACCTGGCGCCCCTGATATTGAAAGCCGCCAGTGACCATGCCAGCGTCCGCGGCAGGGTATGAGGGCACCCGGGCAGGCTAAACTCTGATATTCTAACATGACAAAAGGTAATTCAAATTTTGGCCCGCCTAAAGACATTCATTCAGCCACCGCAGTATGCACTTCCGGTCCGCAATTCTTGAATGCTTGCTGACCGTCGGTAGAGTCATCTTGCCTGTCAAGGCCCTGTTGCAGCAGTACAAAACAACCGACTCCGTTGTCATCAAGCAACTGGATCTTTCCTTCATTCTACACAGCATAGAGCGGATTGATGTAGAAGACCGACGTGAGCTTCTTCCCATCGCGCTCAAGGGCCTTGCGGCAGATCAGAATCAGTCCCGAGCCGCGACCATTCTCAACATCATCCTTCGCCTGATCCTAGAAATAAGAATACCGCCGCGTGGAAGCAAAGATGATGAAGCGTTTAGAAAAGCCCTCGGTCTAGAAGACGCGGCCGACGCAAAGTTTCTGGCTTACTTGCTCGGCGTGTTCCTTCGACTTCGAGCGGCGTCAGGCTCCCAGACGCTGGCCCAGTCCAATCCCACGCTTTCAAGCCTGGACCTGGCTTTGTTCCCGGCTGAAAGTCCAGACACGGAAAAGCTGCTTCGTCGCATATCTGAACTCAAGATCAAGGTCATAAGCCTGCTTGCGAGTGCCGCCTTTACCGATGAGGAAAAATTCCTCCCTGCGTTGTATGCTGCTGCAAGCTTTGACGGCAGAGTGGCCTCAACCGGTGAGGAGGTCATCAAGCGGAGCTCCGTTTCTCTCGAGGATGAGGTCCTCGTCGAGCGCCTCTTTGCTGCTCATGCCTCACTTCCCGCCGCCAATCGCACCCGAATTCTCGGTATGCTGTCAAAGTCGGCCATTTCGACAATCATGACAGACAATATCATGAAGGTCGTGACGCTCGACTTTATGCCACCACAGGAAGGATCATCGTCAAACTCGCTACAACCCTCGAGCGCCCTGGAACGAACCAAACTACACAAGGCTCTGTTTCAGTACATGTCTTGGGTTGCTCAAATTGGCCCGTCCAAAAAAGGCTTCACAATCGGACCACAACTAATTCAAAAGATGCGAGAATATGTTGAAAGCCAAGGCTGGCCTCTTGCCGAGTCCAGTACGAACGACGATGTAAACCTTCGATCGCGCGCATATGAGACGATTGGGCTATTGGCACGCAGCGCAGATATGCCAACAGATGACAAACTCAATCTTGCTGCATGGCTGTTTCGCTCATTATCAGAAGACTCTACCAACGATGTCATTGTTAACATCGAAGGTGCTCTCTCCAGTCTGACTGCGAATATCGATCCCAGCACCACGGCCGGCAACTTGATGTTCAGAACCATGCTGCTCACCTACATGTCGTTGGCCGACGAACCCCCCGCCGTACGCAGTACACGCCACGCCGTTGTCAAGTGGGCGAATCAATGCCTTCCCTTCTCCGACGTCTACGCCAGGTGGATTGACATCCTGGCTATTGCCGGCCAATACAACGAGCGCAATGATGTCATCGAGCAAGGCCACAAAGGTCTTGATCCGTGGACTTACTTCGCGCATAGCCAGGCAAACATTCAAATGCCCAACTGGAAGAACATGACAGGCACATACTTTGATTCTCTCATTGAACCCGCGGCAACGGCGAGTGGACAGTCCGTCAATGGGCTGCCAACTTTGCCCGTGCGCCCAGTATTTCAAAATTTTCACGGATCACGCATTCTTGCCTTCCCCATCGCCTTAAAGTATTGCAAAAACGTTATGCTTCTCTCGGCCCTGGGTGACTTTACTGTGCAGCCGGACTGGATGCAAGCTTTGAGCGCGCAACTGAAAAACGACATCAAGACTCAAGACAAGGTTCGCGCGTATCTGGCAGAAATTGATTCGAAAGAGCTTGTGTTTTATCTCCAGACGTGTCTCGAGGGCGCATTTGTCGAAGACGCCCCCATTGTGGAAGACTGCATTCGTTGCTTTGTTGAAGTGGCATCGCTGGCACAGGCCGAGACTATTGGCCAGCTCACGGGGCATGTAATGCGTCTGCTTTCTCTGGTCAAGTCGAACAATCGAGAAATCAGAACACTCGCTTCAAAGGCTGTTGGAATTCTGGCCGCACACCCTGCCAACAGTACCGACGCCGTCTCGAACTTTGCGGTCACACTACACAGCTTTTTCGACAACGCGCAGAGAAAGGCTGGTCCTGATCTGAATGCTGCAGAGGGTGCATTGACGGCATTCGGTTACCTACAGTCT
Organism: Beauveria caledonica; assembly: GCA_030777785.1. Classification (NCBI taxonomy): domain Eukaryota; kingdom Fungi; phylum Ascomycota; class Sordariomycetes; order Hypocreales; family Cordycipitaceae; genus Beauveria; species Beauveria caledonica. Next base: position 28,476 of record JAPFSE010000113.1, on the reverse strand, counting down.
CGATGCGTCTATTACAATCGTGATGTGCCCGAGTCTGCCTATCCTCTATCGTATCTTGTGGATGAGTCTACACCAGTTTCACTTTTTGAGGCGGCTCTTGACTCGTCTTCCCAGCTCTGGTCTGCCAAGCTGTCTATACCTTTGTCAAAGGGCGAGCACAGCTTGGAAACCATCGTTGATAGACTTGCAGCACAAGCTAAGAAAGGGAATGAGCGTGCTATTGCCGCACTCGGGCGCCTCGCGTCTGCCATCGATGTCGATCAAATCAAAGACAAGAGTTCTGCGATTCCGGAATGGGAACAAGGCACACTCGGTGCTATCCTGAAAAACCTGTTCGCTCTTCACGAATTAAAGCAGGTTGAGGTTCACTTCACCGTAGGAGAAGCTGTCACAGCGGCCATTGCTCGATGGGAGTCTGACCAGGTCAAGTTGGGCATGGACGTCGAGTGCCGCGGCAACGAGTTCCGCAGCAATGCCTTGGGCTCCATTATTACCGCAGTTCTGAGCAAGCTTTTTACCGACTGTAAAGGCACCAAGCCTTCTCTGCTCAAGGCGTCTGGTATCTGGTTGTTCTGTATCGTTCAGTACTGCTCTCACATTGAGCAGGTCCAGTCTCGTCTGCGCGAGGCACAAAGCGCCTTTATGCGCTTATTGAATGCGCGTGATGAGCTAGTGCAAGAAACAGCCTCCCGTGGGCTGTCTCTTGTTTACGAAAGAGGCGATGCCGACCTCAAATCTGCACTGGTCAAGGATCTCGTGTCGGCTTTCACGGGCTCTGGCACGCAGCTGAAGGTGGAGGAGGATACGGAGTTATTTGAGCCTGGTGCTTTGCCCACTGGAGAAGGCAACTCGGTCACGTCGTACAAGGACATTGTCAACCTCGCAAACGAAGTTGGCGATCAGCGACTGGTGTACAAATTCATGTCTCTTGCTGCCAATGCCGCAACTTGGTCTACACGATCTGCTTTCGGGCGTTTCGGCCTGAGCAACATTTTGTCAGACTCTGAGGTTGACCCAAAGCTATACCCAAAGCTTTACAGATATCGCTTCGATCCAAATTCCAATGTTCAGAGGTCCATGGATGACATTTGGAAATCTCTCGTCAAGGATACCAACACCACTATAGATCAACACTTTGACGCCATCATGGAGGACCTCTTGAAGAGTATCCTCGGCCGCGAGTGGCGAATGCGAGAAGCTAGCTGTGCCGCCATTGCCGAACTCGTCCACGGCCGTCCATTCGTGCAGTATGAAAAATACTATCGTGATATCTGGACTGCGGCCCTCAAGGTCCTGGATGATGTCAAAGGCAGTGTGCGTGAAGCAGCACTGAAGCTTTGCATGGGACTCTCCAACGGCCTCGTGCGCCAACTGGAAGAGAGCAATCATAGCGCAGCTGCCAAGGCAATGATGAAAGAAGCGCTGCCTTTTCTGCTGTCCGAAAAGGGCATCGAGAATTCCGCGCAAGATGTGCAAATCTTTGCCACCATTACAGTCATGAAAATCTGCAAGCACGGGGGTGTTTCTCTGAGGCCATTCATCGCCGAAATTGTCTCCCACATGCTTGGCTTGCTGAGCACAATCGAACCGCAGCAAATCAACTACCACTATCAGCGAGCTGGCGAAGAGAGCCGCGATCAGATCGACAAGCTGCGATCGCAAATGGTGAACCAGTCTCCCATTTCCGAGGCCATCGAGAACTGTCTGCGATTTGTCGATGCCGACGTCATGGTTCAATTAGCCCCAAAGCTGGAGGCAACAATCAAGAGCGCCATTGGCATGCCAACCAAGATTGGGTGCAGCCGTGTTCTGACGACACTGTTCACGCGACACACCAATGATATCAAGCCGCTGTCGGGCAAGTTCTTGAAACTGCTTGAAAAGCAGACTCTGGATAAGAACGACGAAGTGAGCCAAGCATATGCCAGAGCGGCTGCCTATATCATGAGAGCAGTGGAAGACACTGATCGACAGCGCTTCTGCAGTGGTCTAGTAGAGCTGTACTTTAACGGTGAGGATGAAAGTCGCCGCCAAAAAGTATCAGACGTTGTGGTCTCCCTGGCCAAAATTTCGCCCGACCACTTCTCTAGCCAAGAAGCGGATCTGCTGCCGTTTTCATATCTGGGATCTCACGACACTGACGAATACACCAGCAAGGTTTTTAAAGAGGTATGGAGCCAACACGCTGGCAGCAGTCGTACTGTCATGCGGCATGTCCCGGAGATTGTCGCGCTGGTCGAGCGTTGTCTAGCTACTACACAATGGGCACTCAAGCACACAGGTGCCTTTACCATTGCAGCCATGGTCTCGGACGTAGTGAGCGCAACCGAAGTGACAGGCGGTATCAGCGAGGCCAATTGCAAATCTCTCTGGCCGGCTTTTGACAAGGCCCTGGCGCTCAAGACGTTTCCTGGCAAAGAAAAAGTGCTCGCGCCATTTCCAAAATTTGTCAAAAGCGGCCAGGTATTCTGGCAAGGCAACGAACAGGTTGCGGCGCAGATGAAAAAGATTGCCATTCGCGAAGCGAAGCGCAACAATGATGAGTACCGCCCGCATGCCTTACACAGCCTGTGGGAGTTTGCCGAGGCGAGAACCGATTTGGACCTCCTGAGCGAGATTACCAACATTGTCACCCCGCACCTGGATGCCGTCACCGACGACGACAAAATGGACGTTGACTCTAAAGAGGACAAGGGCCTGGACACGGCGCAGAACGGCCTCGAGGCCATTGCACGCGGCTACACGCGCTCACCGTCACGGGATGTCGCCCTTGTCGCAGCCTCAGTCATCAAGACGTTGCAGCCATACCTATCCCACCAGAAATTCGGCTCGATCAAGCGCGAGGTCTGGTACAAGTGCGTCGCCGACCTGATGACGGAAGCTGCCGAGCTGAAGAGCGCTCGCACTGCGACCACGGACAGTGCTACCACCTTTTCAGCCTACCTGGATAGCTTGGACCTGGACAAGGCGGAGACGGGCACGCATCCGCAGCGCGTGCAGCGCATCGAGGCCGTGGCGGCGGCGCTCAAGGCGCAAGAGGCTGGCGTTTTTGGCATAATGACAGATGGAAAGAGCAAGCTGAGGGAGGTGGTTCGGCGGGCGGTGCAGGAGGAGAGGGCGACAGATCTGCAGCGGTCGTGGAAGAAGATTGTGGAGGAGCTAAAATAAGAAGTACAACCAGTATATGGATGAATATGGAAGACATTTGAATTGAGTTCAGCCGTCGTTTACGCCGCTTTGTTTTTGGTCCATCTTTGTAGAGTCGACATAAATAAGTCGCAGTGAATATATCTAGATCACTGCGAGCTTGATCCTGAAGCGAGACTAAAATAATCACACTGCGTAGACACAAGAAGGAGTGAGACTTGAGCTACTTATACGGACGAAATGAGCGCATACTCTATTTTATAATTCTATCAATGGTGATAGGTGTGTGCGCAATCTTATTCCAAGAAGCGGCAACAACGGGCCGACGTCTACTTCCCCTACTGTGGCGATGCCCGCATCATTGCCTACTTTCTTGCTCCCCAATACCGACTGCTCGCCTTGAGCCCTCATTTGATGTCGTTTCTAGCGCGCTTTCTTCATCAGGGCCGTTCCTAAACTGCGCATGCTCCTTGGGCTCATCTTCTGACGCCTTGGACTTTAAACCTGTCGGCGAGAATTTGCTTCTCGCGCGAATCTGCGGGCCGTATTTGTAGAAGAGAAAGGGGATAATGGCCAGAAGCGCGGCTACGCCACCGACCAGAGAGCCGCCGCCGCCAATGCCCATGGCGGAGAACATTTGGCGCGTGAAGAGCGGCGCGGCGGCACCGCCGGCGGACCGGACGACGGTGTTGGCGGCGAGGGCGGAAGCGGCGTACATGAGGTAGACGTCGACGAGATAGTTGAAGTAGGCGACGAAGACGAGCAGCATGTTGGCGGACAAGACACCGCCACCGATGGTAGGAACGATCCAGTGAACGGAGCTTGTGGGTGAGAGTTAGCCGAGCAGTTTCGGTTGGAAAACGACAGAGGCAAAACGTACTTGTAATTCGCGGACCATGCAAGCCAGAACATGCTGATGAAGAAGCCAATGCCACCGACCATGGCAATCGGCAAGCGGTCTTCGGGAGTCAAATCGGATATCTTGAGGCTGCCATTGGCAATCTTTCGTTGTCGAAGGTGCGAGTCCAAGGCCACGATGGCGCCGCCGCAGGCAGCTCCGACAGCAGTGCCGAGCAGCGGCAATTCGCCAATGCCGGCGTTCCACCCACGCATCTTTTGAAAGACGAGGGGGTAGATGGAGAAGAGCATGTAGAGCAGCATGTAGACAACGGCCAGATAGATGGCGCACAGCAGCGATATCGTGTCAAAGAGAATGATCCAGGGCCGCGTCAGGGCCACCTTGTACGCGGCGCCGAGGGAGCGATCCGAGTCCTCAATCTCGGCCTTTGCATGCGCAAACCCGTTCCGGCGGGCGCGCCTGGCCTTGTGCAAGAGGACAATGGGGGGGTACGTCTCGGGGATGGTGACGACGAGCAGCATGGTGAACGAGGCCAGCCAGAGCAGCATCCAGAAGCACCAGCGCCAGCCGTCGTCGCCCTTGCTGAGCTGCAGGAAGCCGGCGACGACGGGCCCGACGGCGGGGCCGATCCAGACCATGGTGGAGAAGCAGGCAAAGGCGGTGGCGCGGTGGACGGGGTCCCAGAGGTCGACGAGCACGCCGGGGGCGTTGCTGAGCGGGGCCGAGGCAAAGGTGCCGGTGAGGAAGCGGCCGACGAGCAGGGCGGCGAAATTGGGCGGCCAGGCGGTCAGGAAGCTGAAGGCGACGTAGCCGGCAAAGGTGACGAGGAAGATGACGCGGCGGCCGTAGAACTCGCTGAGGGGCGCGAAGAGCAAGGGCCCCGCGCAGTAGCCGAGCAGGAAGAGGGTGACGGTGAGGGCGGAGACCTCGGCGGAGACGCGGAAATGCTTGTCGAGGGAGGCGTTGACGGCGCTGGGCGCGGAGGAGGCCATGGTGGCGTTGAGGACGAGGAGCACGGCGACGGCGGAGATGCCGGCGCGCCGGGCCATGCTCCAGTTGAGGGGGTTCTCCGGGTCCGAGGGCGCAAAGTCGACGTAGCCGCGGGCGTTGAGGAAGGGCGGCTGGGTGTGGTTGAGGTGGCGCGTCCGGATGGGCTTGTTGATCGCGGAGGACAGGACCCGGCTGAGGCGCTCCATGATGGAGGGCGAAGCGGGACGTGCAGTCCGGGGTTGTTGGGGGGCGTGTAAGTGGGAGGAGACTAGCTGGTGGCCGGTGTGCGGGCTCGGGGGTGGTGCTCTTGGAGGGGCGTTATGCGAGAAGGTTATCAATCATCTCAACGCGGCACACGTATGAAGGATTCAAAGTGTCTTGGATGGGTTTGACGTGGGAGGACATGATGGGGTATTTAGATGGCTGGATGTCGGTCGCGGAATTCTCCCGGCCGAATTGACCGCGAACATGTACTTGCAGAGTTCGGCGCCGACCCTCATCTCCGTCATGGCGTGGTGTCGTCATGGGTGCTAAGTTGTTAGGTCCATCCCCCTTCATGGCGGATTTGAAATAATCCGCGGACAATTCATTGTTGAATGTATAGCGGGAAGCACCCAACACCCGTCTCTGGATCACTGACTTGACACGATGGAAGCAAAAAAGACTTGGACAGGTCTTTACAGAGCGTCCATGGAATCAAGCGCGGTTTATCTCGCGTTTTTGTCTTCTTCTTATTTCGTTCTCACCAACTCAGTGTCAGCTTACGAGTGTGTTGCCAGAGCTGTAATAATAAAGTACGGTCGGATTTTAAGGAGCGCGAGTCCGCGGATAAAGCGGTCGCTGCCCATCCTCCCCAGTCTTTTCGTCTTGCAGCGAGGCTATGATATCATACGCCAGCTCCAGTGTGAGACTGGCTTCCGACGTGTCCGGCCTGCTCTCGCGTGGCGGGTGTGGGCTTTTACAGCTCCCTTGTCCGCATCTGCCACCACGATTGCAGATCTGCATTTGTATAATCAGTACCCCATGGGCGGACTTTGTCATACAATGGATTGGCACCTGATCCCTTCCATGCGAGACGGCGAACGGGGGGAGTGGAAAAGCGCATCGGACGTTGTGGCCCTAAACTCTGTTGCAATAGCGCCACAGTGTATACCCATGGCCGCTAGCGGAGAGTATCACTGCGCCAGCATGCCCGTGATTCGCAAGTCAAATAGAAAAAGGGTCTCTCCGCTGTGAAAGATGATTCATGGTGAGTTGCTGTACCCCGCCGATTGGGAGGTAGCATGCGTGCAAGCCGCCTCTGGAGTTCCACTGCATATTCATAGTTTCAACCTGTTCCGTTTTCTGCAGCAAGTATTCAGTTTAGTTACGACCATTTCTAGCACTCGAATATTTGCACACACGTGCGGGTTCATACATGTCTTTTGATAGATTGATAAGGATCGTGCAAGTTCCTAGTATTCGACATGGGCGGACGCTTCCCCGGAAATAGGCACTCTTTTGCCGGCAGAATCGGGCCTCAGCTCCGGGTCGGCCCTCACCCGAGACAGCATATCGGCCCTCACCCGAGACAGCATTCGGCTCTCAACTTTCCGAAAATCAACTTTCCCCGCGTTAGCTGAATATAATAAGATGGTCTGCAGCGAATGAGTATCAACTTTCTTCATCCATAGTACATTCTGTGAATGACTTGAACAACCATGCTCTTTTCCAAGCTTACTTTTCTGGGCGGCGCCGTGGGCGTTGCCGCTCACGTCGCTCATGTTGCGCAGAGCCCGTCTGATGCCGCTGACGCCGTCGACATGACATCCGAGTGTCAGCTCCCCCCAGCCCTTGACCCATATTGGGATGGGCTGCCACACAGCTCCAGGCTCTGGGGCGGCAGGGCCGCGCTCTCGCTGCAGGTCAAGCGTCTACAAGCCATTATCCGCGTGCCGTCAATTTGCTACGACGATCTCGGCCCGATTGACGAGGACGAGCGCTGGGAGCCTTTTGAAGAGCTGCACCGGGAGATCTGGAGGCAGTATCCCGCAATGTAAGTGGCTCGCCGACTTGCAAGCCCTAAAAAAGATGATGTACTGACACACGGCAGCTACCAGCGCGCCACGGTGGAAAGAATCAACACTTACGGTCTCGTCTACACCATCCACGGCAGCGACTCTGCTCTCCAGCCGGTTCTTCTGACGGCCCACCAGGATGTCGTTCCTGTGGAAGACGACTCCAGCTGGACTCATGACCCGTTTGAAGGTGACTATGACGGCCAGTACATCTGGGGACGCGGTGCCAGCGGCGGCAAGAACAGCCTTACGGCCATCATGTCGACGCTGGAGACAATGCTCGGCTACACCTACTGGAGGCCGCGGCGCACAGTTCTCGTCGCGTTGGGCTTCGACGAGGAGTGCTCCGGCTACCGCGGCGCGCATCACATTGCCAGGATGCTGGAGGACCGCTACGGCGACGACGGCCTGTCCGTCATCCTTGGCGAGGGCGGCTCCGGCATCCAGACGATTGGCAACGTCAAGTACGTGCTGCCTAGCATTACTGAAAAGGGCCACGTCGATGTCTGGTTTGAGCTGGACGTCGTCGGCGGCCATAGCTCCGTGCCGCCCCCGCACAGCGGCATCGGCATCATGTCCGAGGTGGTCACGGCACTCGAGGCGAACCCCTTTGAGCCCTTGTTGACAAAGCAGAGTCCCGTCTACGTGCACATGGCCTGCATGGCGCACTACTCACCCGATGAGATGCCTGAGATTACCGAGCTCGTCCGGGAGGGAAATGCGCAAGGCATCGCCGAGGTTCTGGATGGCATAGGACGCGCCGAGTCATTCACGGTGCGGACGTCGCAGGCTGTGGACGTTATCCGCGGCGGCCACACGATGCATGCGTTGCCGGACATCATCACCCTCGGCGTCAACTATCGCGTGACGCGGGACGACGGCATCCCCAAGGTGCTGCACAGCATCGTCCGCCACATTGAACCCATTGTCAAAAAGTACAACTTGACCGTGGAGGCCTTTGTGGACGACGAGGACTATGCAGAGTACGCGGCCAAGGCCGAGCCCATCAGCAGCAAGAGCGACAAGGTCGACACCGAGCACGACGTGGAGACGGGCGGCAGGCTCATCATCAAGGCGGCCGACACTTTCCCGCCTTCCAACATCTCGCCGATGCACGGCAAGGTCTGGGATACCTTTTCGGGTTCCGCCCAGCACACGCTCAAATTTGATGGCATCGTCGTCCCCGTCGGGGAAATTATGACGAGTAACACGGATGCTCGTCACTATCAGAGTGAGTCTGATTCTTCTTGCGCCCGCCGGAAAGGAAAGAAAAAAAAAAAAGAAAGTTCTAACAAGTTGTGTACTAGACCTCAGTCCCAACATCTACCGCTTCACCCCTACTGCTCCCGCAGCGGTCAAGAATACCCACACGAGTGACGAGCGCGCTGACATGAATGAGCATATGAAGATGCTGGCGTTTTACTATGACTTGATTCGCAACTTTGACGGAGCTGAGCTCGAAGGCGAGGTCGCGGCCAAGGACAATGAGGAACTGTAGTAAGAGTCAGAGTAGCGTTCCGTAGATGACACAGACTTGTGAATGAAATATCCACAGGCGTAGTTGATCCAAGCCGTGTCACGAGCTTTGTTGGGTAGCATTGACAAGGTACACTGGTCAAGGCAACCCGTGTTTGTGTATCCATCAAAGCAAAGGCTTCACTTACAAATTCCTCAAGGGACGCCCAGCTCATTGGTTGTCATTCGCGACCAGGCTGCCGCATGAAAAAGGCCCACGATGAGTCGTTACGAGTTAGTCACTGACAGACAGCCTTGCAAGATGTGGCTGTGTTTGGCACAGCCCGTGCGTAAGGCCAAGTCATGAAATCTTGGCTTGCCATTTTTCCGATTTATTATTAGAGGGAAAAGAAAAAAAAAAAAAATCTGCACCTTGACCAACGCCCTACACATGTGGAGTGGGCTCATCTTGCTCTTTATCTTATTATTAAAGAAGTCGGTTCTCGCAAAGGCCACACAGTATCGTGATACCCTGCACCATCAACCATGGAACCAACCACCAACAGCGTCCTCGACGCCATCAGCATTGCCTATCCGCTGGCCCTGATCGCGCTCTTCACCGCGGTTCCTTTTACTCGAGCGCTTTTTTCGCGCCAACCACGGCTTCCTACCCATGCCGTCACACAGACACAGCAGCGGCGATTGCGGTGGTCACCGCCCTTGATAGCTTTGACATTCGTAGGACACTATGAGCTTGCACAGGGACATGAAATGACTTACTGACGCTGGTTTAGATGGTGGAAGCAACTCTATACCATGTGCAGAGTCGTCTTGACAAGAATGACCTTTCTTCCCCCTCCGCCATTGTGAGAGTCTTTGCTCGCAGCCATCTCAACTCACCGCTGACTTGTCCCAGCGCTATGTGCTAGGCTCGTCCCTCTGTTGGTCGCTCATCAGTATCCTGCTGCTGGAGAGTAATACGCCAGCTTGGCCAAGCTACATCGTTGCCTGGGTACTGGCCGCAAGCTGCGATGTGGCGCAGCTCGTGGCCGGCTCACCGCTCAGAAAGGCAGTCAATCGCTGGGAGACAACTCACCTTGTCATTCAGCTCTTGCGGATCCTGGTCGCCGTCGCCGCAGCAGTGTATGCTACAGCAGCGTGGAAGCGGATATCCACACACAGCAGTCCGGCGGATGAGGAGACGCAGTCGCTTTTGCATGCGTCGGCGCCGGCGGCGGCGAACTTGCCGGGTCAAACGTCTGCGTCGTACGGCGTGGCACCCTACCGAGACAACGAGTCAGACAATGGCAAAGATGACAATGACGGAGAAGATGGCGACGATGAGGAAATGAATGACGATGATAAAGAAGAAGAACGCATGAAGCGCCTGTCGCAGCAGCGACTCGCAGAAAGTGGCTGGTTCGGCTATCTCAGAGGCTTCATGATCTTTTTGCCTCATCTGATCCCGTACAAAGATCGCTCCACGCAGCTGTGGCTACTGGTTCTTATCGGATGCACCTGTGTCGACCGTGTGACAACCCTGTTGATCCCGCTCCAACTCGCCAACATCATTGACGCTCTCACAGCCTACCAAGGAACCGGTAAGCCCAGAGATTTTACACACACGACCGTGTGCTATTCCAGGGCCGTCTGGCTAACTCGGCAGTACAGGACACGTGCCGCTGAAGGAGCTCGCCATCTACTTCATCCTCAACCTCCCCGTCAGGCTGGCGATCCAGATCCTCGACAGCTGCGCCCGGACGCGCGTCTCCCAGTTCTCAAAGTACCAGCTCAACTCGCTCGCCTTTTCCCACGTCATGAGCCTCTCGATGGACTACCACACCTCGCGGAGCACGGGCCAGGTCATCACCGCCATCGAGCAAGGGACCGACCTGACCTTTCTCCTGGACGTTGTCCTCGGTCTCGGCCCCCGGCTGGTGGATCTGCTGATCGCCGCCGTGTACCTGACCAGGCGGTTCGACGCGTCGACGGGCGTGGTGATGCTCACGGCCACCGTCATCAACGCCTACGTCACCGCCAAGGGAAACAGCTTCACCGCGGCGGTGCAGCGCAGGTACGTCAACAGCGACCAGGAGGAGAACAAGGTGCTGTACGACGCCATCAGCAACTGGTACACGGTGGAAATCCACAACCAGGCCGGGCGCGAGCACGCGCGCTACAACAGCGCCGTCCGGAAGAGCCTCCTGTCCATGCGCCGCTGGTCGGACCTCAGCGAAATCGTCTTCTCCTCGCAGGAGGTGGTGCTCGAGATGGGCTACCTCGTCGTGTGCTACATGATCGCCACCCGCGTCGCCGACGGCGACTCGACCGTCAGCAGCTTCGTCTTCATCACCTCGTACTGGAGCGTCATCAGCTGGCCCATGATGTCCCTCGCGCACCAGCTGCACAACACCGCCTCGCAGCTCGTCAAGGCCGAGTGGCTCTACCAGCTGCTGCGCACCCAGCCCTCCGTCCAGGACAAGCCCGGTGCCCGGCCGCTGCACATCACAAACGGTGAGATCGAGTTCCACAACGTCGGCTTCGCCTACGGCCCCGAGCGGCCGATTCTCCGCAACATCTCCTTTACAGCCGCGCCCGGCCAGACCATCGCGCTCGTCGGCGAGACGGGCAGCGGCAAGTCCACCATCCTCAAGCTCCTCTACCGCTTCTACGACGTGACCGCGGGCCGCATCACCGTGGACGGCCAGGACCTGCGCGACGTGACGCTCGGCAGCCTCCGCGACGCCCTCGGCGCCGTCCCGCAGGACCCCTCCGTCTTTGACCAGACCATCCTCGAGAACCTGCTCTACGCGCGTCCCGGCGCCACCGAAGCCGACGCCGTCGACGCCTGCCGCCGCGCCTGCATCCACGACGCCATCATGGCGGCCTCGCCGGAGGGCTACCGCGCCCGCATCGGCGAGCGCGGCGTGCGTCTCAGCGGTGGCGAGCTGCAGCGCCTGGCCATTGCGCGGGTGCTGGTGCGTCGTCCGCGCATCGTCGTGCTCGACGAGGCCACCAGCGCCGTCGACTCGGCGACCGAGGCGAGCGTGCAGCAGGCGGTGCAGGCGCTGGCCGAGGGGCGCACCGTGTTTACAGTCGCGCATCGGCTGTCGACGGTGGTCAGGGCGCAGAGGATCTTGGTGCTGCACAAGGGCGAGGTGGTGGAGAGCGGCACGCATAGGGAGCTGCTGGAAAGGGAGGGCCGGTATGCGAATCTGTGGAGGATACAGACGGCGGCGAATAATGAGGGTTTGTCGTGATGGGATTGCGAATGATGTGAAAAGTTGGGGTGTGGGACAAGGTGCGCAGGATATACGGAAAGACCAGTTGTCGATGATGCTCCCAAGATCATTCTGCTTGCTATGCGATTCAACTACCAGCCTCGACTGTTTATCCAATGCGCCTGAAAAATAGCTTCTAATTTTGGTAAAATACCTGGCAGTATTGTCCCCGTTGTGACTTTTGCTTGCGTCCTGCATCTTACAATCTTGTCCCAGTCCAGGCGCATTTGCTTCTCCAATGTATGCATTCTCAGTTTTCGCCGTCTAGATGCAAGACTCCCGAAATCGGGCGTCCAGGGAAGTGGCAAATTGAATTGACCATGCCTGGTCTGGTCATGCGCTCCCTTCCCATTGCTTTTCCCAATCCCAGGTGCCGAAGCGAGAAAAGTTACATGTCAAGGACACGCCACACCCCTCACAGCTCAACAACTCGAAAAAAAAGACACTATTCCGTCTCAGAATGGGGCGGATCACTTCTTCCTAGAGTCATCTATGACTTTCTTGCCCTCCATGTTCTGAGCACACCCACCCTGCCAATGTCCCGCGTATGACTCCGCTGGTTACATGTTTCCTGCTCAACTTCTGACGCTGGAATTCGGCCTCGTTCCAGGCCCCATAGCTTACAACTAATGTATCTAGTTTCAAATACGATAGCTGGCCAATCAAGTTGATGGTGTCTTGGCTGTGTGAGCTCATCATGTATACTTGAAGCTGAACCGGCCTTATCTCTGCTCTCTCTCCTCGAGCAAGACTCTCTTCTTTGCAAAGCTATTTCCATCATAATCCACGGCATTACGCAGAGAATCGTTGGGCTACGCCATCACCAGGCTTCTTGCCACTTACACGGCCTTCCACTCCCACTAGTCGGATACAACTTCGGAACCGCCGAGCAAGCCAATCACCATCTCACTCACAACCAATATCCCCCTCTTTTCTTTTCTTTTCTTTTCTTTTCTTCTGATCTCTTCCCTCTACCGTTTCTTGACTGAAAAAAAAACCGACAGGTCCTTATCTTGTTAGTGGCTGGCGCCAATCGAGACACATTCCTGCCCATCCAGGCACTTGACCTTTTTTTCATCCCGATCGCCGACGATCTTACGCCACTTTCTCGAGGGAGCTAGTCCTAGTTAACTAGTAGCTTTTGGCTGTTGCAGCCATGACCCCTTCAGCCACGTGGTGATGCAATCCAATGAGTGGTGCGGGAAGGAGAAGAGAAAAAAAGGTGCGAGCTAAGCTAGAGCGCAGGGAAGAGATCTCGATGGCCGGTGCAGTCTTGTGACCAGCTTTGCCGCCTTGGAATCTGATGATTCAATGGAAGCCAGTCCAGTGGTGTACTCTAATATTTAGGCCCCGGCCAAGTACTAGGCATAGCGAAAACACGGGCACAGTTATTGGTAAGAGAAATACATTTGACTGATGTATGCTATGAATTATGTCCGAGTATATACCCTCTCTGGTGTTTGATCAGCTGTATGAGTGCCTCTACTAGGCATAGCTGACTAGTAGTCCGTTAGATAAAATTGAAAAAGCAAAAAGATGAAAAATGCCATGCCCCTTTGACCCGATAGATTCGCTACGAGACCCAATGAAAAAGAAAAAAGAAGAAAAAAAAAACGCCGTGAAATGACTTGCTGGCTTCCCGCTGGCTTCCAAATGATGGTGAATAATCAGGTGTTCAGCTTAGAAGCTGAATAGACCACTGCGGCGTTTACCGAGTGGGTATACAATCAGTGCACTCATGAACAGGCCGACACTGATGGAAATGGCAACCTGGACAACAAGGAAAAGCACGTTAAACGCAGTGCTGTCCATGCTTCCAAGGCTATTCGGCGATGTCTGAATCGTGCTGGTGTTGCCGGTTGCCTCGTTCGCCGACGTAATACCGGCAAGGAGGGAGCCACCAGCGGCCAATCCAGACGGGACCTGCACAAAGATGGCTGGGAGCATGGCGGCTGCAGCAAGGCTGTAGCCGACGTTGCGTCTGCTCTCGTGCTTTTCCTTCTGCATAGTTTCACTGGTGGCAGACTCCGCGTCAGAGATGGATCCTGTCCACGTGTTGGACCGGTTGCTGCGCTTGCTGAAATAGCGACGCGTCACGTTCTTCCTCCACCAGTCGCTAAAGTCCAGCCAAACGGTATCTGCGTGTCGACCTAGGCGAGAATACAAATTCGCGAGGATGCCGACAGTCAACGCACCCAGCATGTTCGAAATTTGCCCGTTGCCCTTGAAGTAAAGGCTGGTGTAGCTGTTGACGGCATAGCCTGCAACAGCCATGACTAGCATGGCGGGGATCTGCTTCCACTTGGCCTGGTTCACAATGCATAGGCACAATGTGAAGCAGGGCACAAAGAGCATGTACCAACCGCGGTGTAGTGGCTCAGAACAGTGCGTCTCGCTTGCGGCGTTGGAGTCCATCATACCATAGAGGGTGGCTCCGATCGTGATTCCATAGCCCAAGAACAGAGTGTAAATAAGAGCATACACCATGCGGACACTTCCGGCAACCAGATTGTGACTCTGGAGCTCGAGTGAGCTGCAAAGCACAATGTACCCTGGGAGAATGAGAGCAATACTGCTCTGCGCCAGAGCTGAAAAGCAAAACAGCTGTCCGTTGTTGATAGAGCCGAAGCCTCGAGCAATGAATGAGGTGATGATGGAGGCCGAGACTTCAAACACGTGGGCATAGAGTTCATTACTGGGCGCAAAAACCAATTGAAGGATGCCCACGATGCATCCGAGTATGAAAGCACACGGTAAGTCGATGAAGCGGCCTTCAAAAGCAAATGGAGCGACGCTGGCCGATGCAACACCGTACATGATGATTCGGAACCAGACAGAAAACTTGGTATCGCGGTTAATCACCTCATCAAGTTGCTTCGTAGCGTCCTCGACACCGAGCTTGTCGTGCACAACGTGCTTGTAAATGTTGTGAACATCACGAAGCTTACCCAGGTCGATGCCTTGTGGCACACGAACAAGCTTGACTTCGGTTGTGTGGGTGGAGCTGTCATCAAATGAGATGATCATGCATGAAGGAAGATACAGAAACTGGCTTTCAATCTCGAGGACGCGAGCCGACATGGTCATGTACTCTTCGAGTCGATGCGTAGGGGCACCGTACATCATAAGAGCCCGACATAGCCTCATGAGATAGCGATGGCGGGCAATGGTACCGGCAATGTGAACAGTAATGCGGTGTTGCTCCTTCTTCGGCTTGTGCGGCTTGTGCGGCTTTTCCTTTTTGATTTTGAAATCCCATTGGTCGGAGATTTGACGGGATACTGGGACGGCGAGCATGGAGGACGACTTGAGTAGCTCGGTCAAGGCTAGCGAAGAGGTCGATGACTGCGACTTATGATAGGAGAACAAGCCGCTGGTGGGCCGGGACCGACTGCTTCCTGTAGTAGAAGGTCGCCTCGAGCTAGGTGGCGAGTTGCGAGGCGACATGACGGGGGTTGTTGCGGTTGAGTTGAATTCGGAGCTGGGGACACTGGTGCTCTGTCCTCTATCATCTTGGTAGAGCTTCAGCAGGGACGATAGGATGCCGCCACGATATTTTGATGGATGAGGAACATAGTCCTGCGCGTCGGTGGTGATGGGAGTGCAAGTGCCAGAGTTTGTGGACTTATGATGGCGATGAAAAAAGTCGGGCTTGTTGGCCTTCATGGCGTGAGACAGCACGAGCGACTCTGCGACATTATGGTTGTTTGTGGCTTGCGGTTGAGATGAGTGCGGGGTGCGATGTCTGATATGGAAGGTGGCATGGGGAGTCTTGATATCGTCATGATCCAGCCAATCGCCTTGATCAACTACATCCTCGAGAAGGGGTTGGAATGCGGAGTTGAGCTCAGACGAGTTACGCCTGGACGCGGGAGCAGAGTAGCTTCCCACGGACATGGCCAGACGATCAGCTCTCTGCCGTGCGTCCGTTATGGACCGAACCTGACGTTGGCTGGCCTTTTGCTCTGCCAGGTCTGCTTCCTCGCGCTCCTTGGGAGCGTCGTAACTAGTGTTACGACGCAGGACTGGCCTCGGAGCCTGAAGCAGGTTTGGGGTCTGTGCAGCCGTTGTTGCACGGGGGGAGGAGTCGCTGGAGTGAAGGGCAGCATCCATGGGAGCTTTGCTGTCAGGAGAGTGCCGCAGATCCTCTTGGGAGAGAATCTTGGTCAAGGCAATGGCGAGTTCGAGAGCATCCGGCGCTCCGGGCTGCGGCGTCCCTTCGACAGAAGGCGTGGAATCATTCGAAGCACCGTCCCGCGGTGAGGCGGCGGTTGCCTCTTTGGAGGAGTCGCCGCCCAAGCTGTCGCTAGCAGAATGCCAACCGACACGCTTTTTGCCCTTGCGCCCAGAGGAGAGGCCGCCCCCCGGAGCTGGTACGAGGCTGCCGCCATCGTTTGGCGGTGCTGGTGGTGTCGCCATGCTCGTAGAGGCTAGTGTTGGTGAATCTCGCTGCTAAGACAAAGAGTCACTCTGTGACAGTAAAGGAGAAAGAAAAGGTGACATGAGGAGGAAGGGAGAGAGTCCCGACCACGGGCAGATAGCTTAGTACAAGACAATAAAATCGGGTCACGAAAAAGTGCAACGAAACCTGACGGAACACCATCGCGAGAGCATAACACGACTGGGCGACCGAGTCGACTCAGAGTCGCAGAGTGGTGGAGTCGCCAGGACCAAGAACATGCCACGGCCAGCCAGGACAAAGAGTTTTTTTTTTTTTTTTTTTTTCGTAGAACACTGGACTGCCTCCACAGTTCCATCTTTTCCGCATGTTTTGGTACTCATATCCTTTGTGCCTGTGGGTTTGGCTTCAAACCAAGTCCAGCTACTTGCCGCGTATCAGTAGCAGCAACCAAAAGCGAGAGGTGCGGTTGGTGCCTACTGGCGACCCAATTGGAGGAAGGGGGGCGAGTCGGTGCAAAAATCCTGATAGCAGAATAGTGGGCTCATTCGCAAGCTTGAAATTTTTCTGGCCCTTTTTTGATTATTCCCCCGAACGTGGTGGTCGCCATGGTGGCTCTTGATCGCGGCACCCGGCCGGGCGACTCCACTGCGCCGCCCGTCGTGGTGGATTAAATCCGGGCTTTGCGCGACGAAGAGGAGTCGAAACAGCGGATAATAGTAACATCCTGTCCATTATTAACAAAGGGACGAGTTTTCTCGGTGGCGAGCTGGCCCTTGTCAATGGGCAACGGTCGGACGGTCTCCTTTTCTCTCCCGACACCCCCTCCTCGCATCTCGTTTGCAGCTTCTTCGCCGAAGCGATGCAACACCGGTCCTGCAAGCATCGTCAGAAGGGAGGGGGGAAATCTCATAAGAGCAGAGCGAATACATTTTTACTGATACGTCGGAAAGGTAGATGTGGCGGGCAAGAATTCCCGATGGCGTGGTGCCGTGGATGAAAAAAAATTCAAATTCCAGTGCGGTTGGTGAGTTGCCACGCTTCTAGGCGCCCAGCCACTGGGAGGCGTCCGCTTAGACAAGCCTCAGCGCCAGCCAAAGACACGTGATTCAGATACTCAAGAACTTCCGCCGCCCTTGGAAATGCTGTCTCACCATTTACAAGCCGGATGGCAAGTCCAAAATCTAGAAACATGGATTTGCCCCGGGATTGCAAGCCATGATCGTCAAGCTCTCTCTTTAATGACAGGTGTATGCTGTTATCAGTAGTTAGCGCATAAATAACCAGCCCAATTATGCTCTTTTTTTTTAATTTTACTTTTTTTTATTTACGAAATAGGAAATGTTTTATCCCGTATTCGAGGTCTCCTCGTCATGATTTCGTGTCACTATGGCCCCTTGCAAAACAACTGTTGGTGAGGGCTTACTCAGTCTTCGTCACTTTGCCTGGACACCGAAGTCATCCAGTAACGCTGTCAAGCCTACCTTTCCGTAGTTTCAGCTGTGCCTGTGTATGTTTCATGCGTGGTGGCATTTGTTGGTGTACATGACCGACACACTGTGGGAGGTGTTCCCAATCATCAAACTCGTTTCTCTGCTGCATTGGTGTGTCGAAGAAGCCACCGACAGGCAAAGTTCCGTGAGGGCGGTGCACGACGTCATTCAACCTACATGGGTAGTTTCAAAGCAAAGAGGCGAGACGAAATTCGTGCTGATGTTTGGAACTGCAGGACAGCCGCCACATCTGTCCTGCATGCACGACACCCACTTCGTCGTCCGTACCCCTGCCGCGCGTCTTCGATAGATTGCGGCGGAGCCGGGGAACAGATGCCAGACGGGCAACAGCTCATGAGGTTTCGCGACTGCAACGTCGCCAATGACTTGGGCTGTCGTACACGAAACTCGTCAGCGTCGCGGTACCCAATGCCTGAGCCTCCATGCACGGCACTGCAACACATGTTTGATGATTGGGCGGTGATTGAGCCGTGAAAACTGGATACCTTGCCGGGAATCCGCCATGGAAACTTGTGCAGAGCCGAATGCAACTCTAATATTCACGAGCCAGGGTGATCGCATTTCCGCTGTAGCAACCACGAGTGCAATGCGCGTCTGGTGCAAAAAGCGGTCACAAAATGAGATTTCAAGGCATTGAGATGAGAATCCTGGACTCAATATTGTGTATTTTTTCGACTTTTTTTTTTTTTGCTTCCAATCCCGCACCCAACGTCACCGCCCAGCCGTCCTTGATTCCAACGCTTATTAAACAATTTACAAGCTCGAACCCGTCGTGTTATCGGCTGGATGGGGGCCGAGTCTCGGGATACCCTTTTGGGAACTCAACCAGAAAAAGCCAATTTATTTTTGGCACCACCCAGCGCACTCGGCGTCGGCCCTTTGCGGCTCGCAATCAGCACACCCCTGTTCAGACAACGTTTTTCTTTCTTTTATTATTACTGATAATACTCGTCTCGGTATTGCCTTTTCATTTGTCTATTGCGGGCCTGATAAGCGTTCCCTGTGCTGTGTGCCCTGCAACCCTCGTCTGTCGGGCAGGGGTACAATCTGCAGGGCAATTTTGCCAAGTATGGGACGTGAATATATTTATATTGCACTGGCCCGCACGTCTTTGAATGCAATACTTTGACTGTAGTTATTCCAGGCAGGACAGTTATTGCCAAGTAGTAATTTATACTATCTCTCCACTGCAAATCAGTTGCTCAAATCTTAATGCTCAGTCGTTCTTTTGCTCGCTCTCACAGTTGTAGTTAAACCGACAAAGTCCCATTACATACATACAGTGCTACAGCGCCCTCGGTACTCTATCCACCGCCAGCGATCGATTCATCTGACATCATTCACTCCATCACAAGAATTGACGCACGTGCAAACACAGCTGAACCCCAGCAATCAAATCGCGCGTTGCGGGAATGAATCTGTTGAAGCACAAAGTCTAAAATCTTGCCGACGCTCTGCGCGAAAGCCGGCAGTGCAACAGCAATGTCAGTGGTTCAAACCTGTAACACGGCAACCAAAAGCTTGTTCTCGCCTCCTTTCGAGCCAGGTCCGTCAATCAGGGGGCGCCAATGAAAATCTCTCGAGCCTCTCAGAAACAGCAGCGCTGATCTATCTAGATGGTGCCATGCCCAGTCTCCACCACCCACGGCACACGGCACACGGCAACTTGTCCACCCGTTCGTCCCCAATGCGGACTTCGCTTCGTACGGACCTTGAGAGGCCTCATTGAACGTGCAATAAAACTCTTTTGCGACTTTCCTGATATAGAGAGAATGATTTGGTTAATATCCTGGAAGCTATGCATGTTGCAGTGTGGCCATGACGCTGACAAACTAATCGACACTTTCAGACACTGCTAAACTTCCTGTGCTGACACCACATGTTGGAAATCTCTACCTGTTAAGACGGCACGAGCTGATGTGTTCAGTCTCAACCTACAGTACATCGAGCAACCATCTCTACAGCTGACGACCGAGCGGTAAACTGGGTCGTTCATGATAATGAGACTCCCGACTCCCTACCTGTCTGGGTTACAAACACGCCTGGGACCTAAATACCATTGCAACAATCCACAATTTTTCCTGATTTTTCTTCTGTGAGGTCTTAGGCAAGTCAGGTAAGAAGGATGTTGAGCCAGCCCCCCTGCGCTTCAACCCTCGCAACTATCCCATTCAATTGACAAAAACGGTCGTGGTTGAATACACTTGTGCATTCTTCATTCTTGGCTTTTGCTTGGCGATCGATTTCACGGAGCTTTGATGTTGTATCAACCTGGCTGGGTCAACCAGTCTCTTGGTGCTAGTCCTTACACCCTGTCCTCTCTATCGTAAACCTTCTAGGTCATACACCGCCAAACATGCTGTACGCAGGATGAAAAATAACCCTTTTCATGACTGACTCTGGAGTCATCCTGCTGCCCTCTCCCTTTTGGACCACCACGACATTCTCATCTCCCTCCGCATCCGCCACGCCCGCACCGCCCTGCGATGGACCGCCCTCCATAGACGCCCTAAACATGCCCTTCGAGTATCGCACACCAGCATCGTGACCTCGTCGACCGCCATTCTTCCCGCTTGGGTGGAGGGAATCTGCGAGATCCCAAAAAAACAGCTCAGGCACGTCGCAGCCCGCGGTGGCGGCGTACAGGTCCTCGACCACCTCGTAACTACCGCACTTGCCCTCGACGCGGAGCTCGGCAGTCTAAAACTGCATTCCACTAAAGACAAAGACGCTCTTCACCATCTCTGCCGGAGCAATCTCGTTTCTCACGACCACGGGCAGGATCAGGTCTCGCAAAACGCGGACGAAATTAGCAATGTTGGTCCGGAACATGTGTCCGAACCCGTGCAGCAACGGCTCCTGCATATCAAAACGGACCACTAGGGGTTTGGGGGAAAATTTAATGAAGCTACCGTGAAACGGGGCTTTGGTGGTCTTTCTTGGGCGACGAACAATGATAGTTCAATAGCAAAGTTAAAAGCCATGGTTGCGTCGGTCCCCAACCTTCTCCGCGAGCTCTCGTACGGAGGGACCTGCATATTCATGCCGACTGTCCGACGTTGCTGGACATTTTTGGCCCTCTGATATTATAGTTCAACCTTTCCACCTCGGACGGATTTGCGTGTGTCATTCCTGCACCTCGCGTGCTATGTAGCTAACGGCATCGTAGTCCCCAAGATTGTCAACAAGGTGGTCGGCATCGTCCGCAATGACCGCCCACTTATGCAAACTTATTGCCATGGACGAGATTTGCTGTAGTCAATCTTGCCATACGTCTTGTCCGTCATCTTTCTCTCGACAGTGTCCAAATGCTGTCGCAGCGCCGAAACATCCCGCCGATAGTGTTCCCAGGCATGTCGATATACATCACGGTTTTCCGTTGCAGCGACCTCGGTATCTCATAGCGTGGATACATCGTTTCGACGATTGAACTAAAAAATGAATGTACGTCCGTCGTTATTGAAGCAGACGTCAGAAGGTGCCCATTTGCCACAAAGTGGAATTATTCTCCTGGCCCTGTCGTCGCCGTTACGCAGAGCATGTATATCAATCAGCGTTTTTCAAGCAAACAGCCTTTAGATGGCACATGGAGAACTTTGAAAAAAGAGTATATGCTAATGCTCTCGTCGCTGTTTCGTTTCGCTCTTGCCGAATCACGTTTTTGTCTTTGACCGGCGGCTCGCTCCAGCGCCGCTCCGAGTAACGTTTCGTAGCTGATGCCAAACTCAGTCGTTCAATGGCGGACGATTTCAATGTCGCTTTCAACCTCGACGGGGTTTGTCTTTCGATTACTAGCCACAATGCCGGCTAAGACTGGCAGCCAAGGTTTGTGGTTGGATTCCGGCAAGTCAGCCAGCGATCGGGTAGACATGTTGCGAAAGATGAGCTTGAGGGTACGAGAGGATCAGGTTTCCGGCCATTTCCAGATGACATTTCGGGGTCCATGACTCAAAATTCACTTTTGTGAGGTCGAACAAGTCCAGATGATTGTCCAGCGTGAGGGGTTTGTCAAGTCGCCGATTTCGGTGAGGGTTCTGTTCGGCTCGAGAGGTTCCTGTGACACTTTTCTTGAGGGTCATGTTATTTCGTGGTCTGATCTCTGTAAAGTCTAATAATATTGATGAAAAAGTCGATTGGCTTGTCATCATCTGAAATTGACCAAATGATTGTGGCTGCCAACGAACGCTGCTCCGGCTAGCGTGGTCCGAGATAACGCACACCAGCAGATCGACGCAAGTTGCGATAAGGCATGCACAGCTGCGGAGAGTGGAACTGGGCTATCTTGATAAGAAATGAGATATATATTAACTAAAAGATCGCCATGCAATGCAAATTTCAGGTATCCTCGTCATTCTCACTGCGCGTCGCCCACCTCACCTTCGACTCTCGCATTCCTCTATAGACGTCGGCTGAGCGTTTCCAGCAATTGGGCTTCCTCTTGCGTCAAGAACATATCTTGCGGTACCAAAACTTCGCCAGAGCAAATAATGACTTGGTTAAGTTCGTGTTTGCGGTGAGAAAAGGCGGCAGCCCCAGCAGCGGTTGTGGCATTATTGTTAGCCTCTTCGGCTGGCCTCTCTTCGTTGGTCGTCGTAGCGCTGGCGGGAAAACTCTCAGGGTCCTCTTCCTTGGAGCGATGCAGGATGGGTTTTTTGGTGGCTTCGAGGGACTCAGGAGTCCACCAATAGACGGGATAGCGACGCTCAATGTTGTTAATGACGAGAGCGACGGAGACCATGAGCGAGCAGCCAAGCATCATGACGGGAATGAGGAACCAGCCGAGGCCGAGGATGCGGTCATCAACGACGGCGAGCAGGGCGGTGGCACCGGCGGGCGGATGGACTGTCTTGGTGAGGGCCATGAGGGAGGTGGTGGCCGCACAAGCAATGGCGCCGCCGATATACTGGATGCTCTCGAAGTTGTCGCTAAGGAGAAACAGCTTGGCGACAGCGACTCCAATGACAGACGCCAGCGCCTGGCCGATGAATGTATTACGAGGCTGCGCGAGCGGAGACTCTATGGCGTAGAATTCGAGGACAGCAGTCGCACCCTGCGGAGGATAAGAATTAGCGGATGACGCTCGATGACCCGACGATCCTACACCCCGATGCGACTTACAAACGAACCGACAATAGCGGGCGCATGGTGGCTCTCAAAGGCGGGAATGTGGGTGGAGGCGACCTGGACAATGATGATGGCACAAAAGATGCCAATAAAGGCCCAAAAGGTCGGCATGAGGTTGCCCGTGTTGGCGGGCTTGGTCCTGCGATGGCCGAGGAAATGGGCGACAGGATACGGCACATATCTCCATGGCGGCGACGGGACGATGGGATTGAGGTAGCGGTCAATGTCAAAGTTCCACGCGTGATGGGCTGTTGGTCGACGCATGGTTGGTGACGAGGTGCGGCGCGCTCTCTGGGGGGAGGAATTCTAGAGCAGCTGCCTAGCGAGTCACTGGGCGGGCGAATATCTCACAGAGCACCGCAAGCTGGCAGGATCTTGACGTCCTTAAAAAAAGAAGATGGACGCGAGAATTTTCATCCTGCGTCAAGAACACCAAACAAGGGCGAAAGCACGACGCACCAAAAGAACCAAGCTGGACGGCGGGACCCACGTCTCCGAACCCCGGCCGGGGCGAGGTGGAAATAAATTACTAACGGGGGTGGGCATTTCCGCGGCCATGATGCACGGCATGATTCCACAAAGGCAAACAGTGCGGGCAGGGAAAAGATGCCTCGATTTCTGACGAATTCGATATACGACAGCTAAGAGGCTGGCACTGATACAGTCCCGGACAGCCGGGTTCTCCTGCACGCGACATGCTGCAGCTCGGCGATGCGTCGAAATCCACGCTCACAAACGATGGCCGGAGATGCTTGCAACGGCGGACTTGCAGTCGCAGGCTAAGCACTGTCAAATATCAACCCCCGCTAATTGTCCCTTACTATTAGTAGTCGAGAATGTCCGCCCGCCTAGTATCGGCTCTCACGAATCAAGACGACGCCGTTTTCTGACTCGATTTGGTATGTACCCCGGCTCTTTTTTTTTTCTCGTACTCCAGCAACATGTATGATCGAAAGCCGCTCTGGCACGATTATGTCGCGCAATTGGTCTTGCGACCAGGCGTCATACTCTCCCACCATCGAGCACGAGATAGTGCGGCGCGTCCAGAACTAAAATCTCATTCGCCCACGAACTCAATCCCAAAAATCAAGTCGCATATTTGATTTCATCTCGAGGGTTCGTAACAAATGAAATCAAAATCGCCTCTTCGCGTGGGAGGGAGCAAGGCCCAGATAAAAGGCTGTCATCTAAAATGGCCCTCCTTCTTTGTGTGACGTCTGCAGCCAACAGATGTCATTGTGGCCACTTTGTTAATCCAAAGTGGCTCCATCAGAGTATATAGGTGTCAAGCCAATCTGATAAAGTGAACGAGAAGCATACCAGAGCTTCAGAAGCCCACGTAGGGCAGGCGGTTCGAGACATCCACGCAGTGGCGTCTCTCACGATAAAGCACCAAGTAGTCGAGGCCTACGAAAAACGCCTCGCCGCATTGGCCAAGACAAATCTCAAGCCTGCAAACGCTTGTGGAACTTTTCCGCTGGGCAAGACCTGCAGCGGCCGTGGGGCAACATGGCATTCAGGGATGTAAGCTTTGTGTATCCCTCGGTGGCGCACCGGCCGAGTACGGTACGGCACGTCAAAAGTCGCATGGGCGGCTGATGGTGCAGAGGGAGAGGGTTTTCTTGACACTGTGGACAAAGGACGCCGGACGGGATGTTTGGCGACAAACGTCCAGGCGGGTTGGTTAAGTGATGGCAGGTGCACAGCATCAGTGCCATGTGTATTTGTGAAACTGCCTGTCAAGCAAACGTTTAGGCGCCTGTGAGACGCCGCGCGCCTGTGAGACACGACTGCGGTAGCATGAGGCATTTAGGATCCATGCAAAGCGTAAGAAAAAGTTGGTGAGAATACGGAGGATTTTGTCACAGCTAGCATCATGGCAGGGGTGGTTGACGACGCGGGTAGCAAACGCGCAGCGATGCCTGCGGGCGAAGCAGTCAGCCGGCAAGGCAACCAGGCCCATGACATACCTAGATGTGCTAGAGTACCTAGGTACTGGTAATAGAGAGGACCCTGGAACGGCATTCATCTTCAGCGGGGAATGCCCTGAAGATTTTGTCCAGCACTCTGTGGGTCACTAAAAGGCGTTGGATTTACTGGTACCTACCTACCTACGCAGAAGCCGTTGGCAGCTACCTACCGTCCGACGCCGGTGCAAGACCGTGAGCTTAATTCATTCCAACGCGCGCCTGAAATTGTCGTCGTGACCCCCGTCGGGAATCACATGAGGGCATGTTTGGCAGCCGTCATCGAGAGGCTAGAGCGCACACTGTCGATCGGGCCTGCTCTCTGCCTTGTTCTACACCAGCAGGCATACGTCAGGTCAGGTACCTTGCACAACTCAGCCACAAGGCCCTCTTACACGTACATTCGTGCATTCTGCACCCGCCAACTTATCCGCCCCGTCACCGTCACCGTCCACAGGGTCTGGGACAAAGGGGGCACGAGATAGAAAGAATAGATAAAGTGAGGGAGGTATGGCAATTTTTTTTCCAAGGTTTTTTTTTTCCATCTTTATCGTCGCAGCATGCCTTGTACTGGGACTCGGCTTCCCTCGACTCTACCAGCGTAACGCTTTTACAGGGCGTTCCCTCGACTCGACTCGAGCATCTACCAGCGTAACGCTTTTACAGGGCGTCTGTGGGCGCAGCAACCGCCAACGCCACAATGATAGAAAATGAAGAGGTAGCCCCGCTTTTTCTATTTTTTTGCCTCGTCAGATTTTACCTGGCTCTTCTGTCTGAGATCTCCGGCGGGGAGCCTGGCCCTGGCCGCCAGCTCTCCATTTCCCATCCCGAGCTTCATCTTTCTCCCACTCCAAAACACACTCTGCCTATCTACCGCTTCTCCCATCTCATCCGCCCTCATCTCCTCGAACCTCTCCCCAAAATCTCTGTCCTGTCAAAGTCATTCTCCCTCAACGTTTAGTTCGCTCGAGACACTCCATCTCGGCTGCTCCTCGTTTCTTCCCCACTGCCCACTCTACCCATCCTGGACCGCTTGCACAAGCACCGGCGCAACAAGCGCAAGAGCCGGAGCACCATGCCGCTCCGCGAGCGCCTCGCCCGCTTCGGTGATTCCGTACGCATTTACTGCCTCATTCTCAATTCTGATTCCTTCGCTATCCCATTATCCCGCTAACATGACCCCCGCTAGCTTTCCGCCTCCGACAAGCCGTACCTCAGTTATTACGATGCCAACTTGACAGTCGGCGATGTCAGGTCGCTCAAGAATGACTGGCTCCCTGATAGCGTCATAGGCTTTTGGCAAGAGTACCTCGAGCATGAAACCCTCTCGCGATACCCGCAAGCTAAAATCTGCCTCCTCCGCCCCAGCATGGCCTTTCTGCTTCTCAAGTCACATCGCCTCGACCATGCAGCCACCGGCCTTCCTGACCTGGCAAAGGTGTCGCACATTTTCTTGCCCATCAACGACAACCCGAACGCGACCGATGGCGAGGGAGGCACGCACTGGTCCCTGCTGGTTGTCTCTGTTAACGACAGGATGGCTTTCCACTACGACTCCATGAAAGACCATAACGAGAGAGAGGCCAATGCCACCACTGTCAAGCTTGGCAAAATTCTCGGCCACTCCATTGCCTTTGTCAACCTCGATGACAGCCCCCTCCAGGACAATGGAAGAGACTGCGGTGTCTTTGTCTGCCTCCTGATGCGCCACCTGCTCGTCAAGCGCCTGCTCAGTCACAGCGCCCGTACAAAAGTCAACATGAGCATGGGTGGCAAGATGGTCGACAGCAGCGGCGGCCGGAAGGAAATGCTTCGCATAATTGAGAATCTGCGCAAAGAAGCCGAGCGTCGTCAGTCGTGAGTGTTGCAACGCTCATCAATACGAGTCGCAAAACTAATTCCGCTCCTATAGACGAAGCTCTAGTCCATATCCAGACAGGACACCCCCACGCATCGATTAGAGCTCGCCTAGCTGGGGCGATCTTGATCGGTTCGACAAGCTCGTTCGGCCAGCACACAGTGCCTACGTCGAGACTGACTCGGAAAACTCTTCCGAACACGTCTCTCCACCGGCAAGGCCCGATCCCACCGCGTCCCATCCGGCCAGGATCGCCCACGGCCGCCCCGACTCGCACAAATCTCTTCCATTGCACTCCCCTGGCGCGAATCCTTCTAAAAAATCCAGCTCTCGCGGCTCGAGCCCCATGAGCTCTAGGTCATCCAGCTCCCATACTTCTAGCTCTGACGGATCCAGTATTCAGTTTATCCCGCGCAGTCCCCGGAAGTATAACATGACGTTTTCACGCGGGCACAGCTCTGGAGCGTCCGGCGATGCTCCTGGCAGACGCGGATCCAGACACTCGCCAGGGGAAAGCTCTACAGCATCCACTCAATCTTTTGACAGTAACAGGCGCCATGGTCGATCCGACCGCGCACTCTCGCAAGAGGACAGTTCGGAATGCGAATCTGTGTCAAGAGACGTGTCTGATTCTTCAAGCTGGTCGCTATACCCGGCTCAGTACAAGCCACTGTCCAGTTCGCGTCGTTACCCTTCGATTAAACGGCCATTCAGTCCGCTGCGACGGTACCCAACAGAAATGCCACCTATAATGCCGCCGCTGCCGCCGCCGCCACCACCGCCACGGCCACCGGCTTTACCACTGTATGGCGGCCCGCCTCCCTGGTACTCGTATCTGCCACCTTTCAGCAACAATTGTTGTTGCGAAGAAGAGGAAAGAGGTCCTGTCTGGGTGCGAAACATGTTCGCGGAGCCCCACGTCGTGCATGCTGCTCAGCCCCTGCAGACCTATGGTCGACCACACCTAGCTTTTCTCTACGGTTTTCACCACTGACCTTTTAGCCGTCTGATGGCGTTAATCAGCATGGCGTCAATGTCCACAGTGTGTCGGCGGCTTCGTCATTGACAATTTATTGGGTTTCAAGAAGTTATTTCCTCATCCTTTGTTCTGAAGATTCGCACAAAGGCATATTTCCGATTCGAGCGATGTTGTGGCTGGAATGGGTAATTCGATGTGGGCGATTTCCAGTGGCTTCGGCATCGCCAAGCCGGGAAGAGAGAGGGCCTGCCAAGACGCAGCATGACAGCGTTTCTGTTTTCTTTACGAATACATGTTTGTTTTATACTGACATTTAGCCACTATTGTACATTTGCATAGCTTTTATATCTCAATTACATTTTGACTTTACTTTACTAAATTTCTGTACATTCAATCCTGCTTAACATGACGACTACCAACGCCAAACGCCGACCTGCAGACGGAGTATGACGGCGTTTCTGGTTTTTATTCACGGGTAATGTTTGTTTTATACTGGCAGGATGCCACTAGTATACATTTGCAAAGCTTTTATACCTCGACTAAGTTTCGACTTTGATAAATCTCTGTACATTGAACCATGCTAAATTGAAGATCGCCTAAAACGCCAAACACCGTACCACTTTTGCCGCGCCACTGGTATGTCGCACAAGATATGTTGCTTCACCAGCGTTATGATCAAGTCTCGAGGTCAAGAGGGACTGCAACGACAACGACAGCATCCACACACACTACGGCCGCCCAGCAAACGCAGGGTTCTGCTCCATCGTCGACGAAATATATCCCCTCAGCGCCGCCCACCGACTCGAACCCCCCACACTCCCTCCTCCCCCACCCACCGACTTCATC
>JAPFSE010000112.1:0-11870 GCA_030777785.1 Beauveria caledonica | reverse complement strand
TCCCCCTTCTGCCCCGATCAAATACGCCCGGGTTGGCACACCCGTTGTTCCCTTGATCCAATGGCCGTTGCCCATTCTCTGCCATCCAAGGCAAAAAAAAAAAAAAGGGATAATTAATGATAAAAGCTGTTCCCCCGCTCATGTTTCACTTGCTCCATCTCGGTCGCCCCGGACCCTCACATAGCCGCAAACTACATCGTCAGGCACGGTGAACAAATGTTGACTAGGATTCTTGGGATGATGATTGGCAACATGGCAGGTTGCTCGTACATCCATGTCATGGAGAACAAACTCGGAAACTCGCCGCATTTCTCAGTGTAACGGTAGTTCTCAGTGTAACGAAAAAAAAAAAAGCAGAAGAAGCAAATACGTGCTCGGCAAAAAGACAGCGTCAGCACATCCCGAACCCTGTCCTTTGAGCTTGACAGGTATCCCGCGTCCGTTCACCCACCACCGGCTTTGTATTCTGTTGTCGTCTGGTGTCATACTGAGACATTCTCTTGAGATGAATGATGAATCAATCACACTCTGGCAACAGCTACGAAAATACGATCACTTCTCCATCGACTCCCCACAATGTGACCTACATTGAAGAATTGGCCCCTTCATCGAGATGAACCCTCCCTTGCTCTTTAGCCATGTAGCGTTCAGATTCTCTGGTTTGGTCTCAGCTCTGTTTGTTTGCAACTTTGCTGTTGTCTCCCTCGACAACATGGTCCTGGTGGAAAACCTCGGTGTCCTTGCATGCACGATATTTTCGCAACATGTGCCAATCTGGATGCCGACTCCTAGTCTTTCCTTGCCTTCGTGATGTCATGCTTCGGTCCTTATTATCGGCGACCTACCTCGTCCACTTAATATGTCGCCTATATGGGGTCTACTTGATTGCCGATATGCAATATGCCCGACACAACATGGCAACCTTGGGAATTTGTTTCTTCTCTTCTCTACTATTACTTCTTTTCAAGTCTCACGTCTCTGTATTATCCTCTTTTTTTTTTTGTCCCCGTTGCAGTCCTGCGTAAACGAGGCGCTCGCACCTTCTCGCTGGCACGTACGCCTCACTTGGTAGGGGACAGATCTGACAAGCGCCACAGCTCAACGTCTCTCTCATGACTCAGAACTTGCAACTAGCTACACATACTGAACAATATGTTCTGACAAGCCAATAGGCTGCATTTGGAATGGCTGAACAATCTAGCGAGCTGTTACCACACCCCACCCTGGACCCTTCCGCAGGCCACCCCTGCCAGTGCCTTTCACCATGTTGTATCCTTGCTCGACTTTCAGATCTCTATTACTGACTCATGGAGACATTCGAGTAGTACTGTTGATAGCAGAGGTTTGCAAAGGACGGGACAAAATTGAGTTGGGTATTAGATGGCACAAGCACGTTCCTTGAACAAGCAGGCCGTCGTCTTGGTCGAGGTTGCACCAATGCTAGCCAGCTTGTCAAGTTGAATAAAATAAACGAGTAAATCTTTACACGAAACGTTGCAAAATACGTGACTCAGATCCCAGTCTTTTTGTTTTTTAGGAACTGGTTCGTGCTGACTTGCATTGCTGTCGTATCCCTGCCGCATGCCCTGGCTTTGATGACGATGGGTACGATCTTCATGGCAAGGATGAACAAGTCTCTGGCGCAGAAAAGAAACGAAATATGAGCGAGGCCCGGCAGGCAGGCAGGCTAATCTGTTTCCGTGCTCCAGAGACAGCAAATGCGCTTACACGTTCAACTGGCCTTTTAGGTTTGATCGCGGGGATGGGTAATGCAGTATTCACTACCAGTCACTATAAACTGTTTCGCAATTCGCGCTACCGGTATCCGTGCGCTAAAACAAAGTCCATGCTAGCGGCAAATCATGAAATGCCAAAAGACCATCATCAAACAAGCGCCTTTTCCGAGTTGAGTGCGACCTTGACAAAGCTGCAGACAAGAGTTCACGGGGTGCAGATCCGCTCTGCAGTCGGAAAACTGTTCTCAGTATTTCAATAATCAATAGTTAGCCTCCTGGCTATCCCAGAAGGAGAAGCGTCCTCGAGAGGGAGCCCAAGTGCGGTGTTTCCACTCCGTATGGGCTTGATAGGCCCGAAATATGAACTAAAGTTTCCTTGGCTTGTCGAAATAGACAGTCCGAGTGCGGAACCCCAGTCAAGCAAGGGGTCTATCTGCGGTCACGGAATTTACCTAGGTAGTTGGACGCCCTTGATGTAAGTTTGCAATGAAATAATAATTGATAAATACATTACAATTCAGTGATCCCGTATACTCCAAGAGCACCAAGTAGGGTTGACACTAAGAAAAGGGTGAGCTTCTACAGAAATGAAGAGAGCTCAGCGCCCAGTCACTCGCAGCAAAAAAGAATGCGATTCAAGATCAACCAAGTATTGGAAAGTCTCGAGTGTTAACATGTACTGTAGAAACGAAAAGTGCTCGGCGCAAGTTCGCGCATCGGTAGCATGCCTGATAATACGTCCACGGACGCGGATTACGCCAACACCGCCGAAATAGCCACGGCAGGACAAGCAAGATTTCAAGTTTGAGCTTGAAACAAGGTTAATTGAGTGATGGAACAATGCTCTCGGCCTCTATCGCTGTAGCTATGCTAAATCATGGCAGGACAAAGCGTACGTCGTGTAGACCATGTTACACGCGCCGCGAGAACATTCATGACAAGGCGCACAATCCTCTTCGAGACAAGAGTCCCAAAGACAGATCTTGCGCTCCGAGTCGAGCATCAAGGAAGCCCTCTTCGCCCACTATTATACTTGATCTCTATCTTCCCGGTGAAGTAATACTCTCGCTGCTCTCTCCTGCATCAAGTGTCTCCTGAATTCGCGTGCTGGGAAGCCATTTCTCAGATGGGATAAACCACCAGGACAAGACTGCAAAAATGGTGACAATACCCATGATGACTGGAGCGTAGTTGAGCGTGTCGGCCGTGACGGGGAAGACATAAGGCGAGTACAAGACCGCCACGACCCAGCCATTCCACAAGACTGCAATGGCCTGAAAAGGCTTGCTCAGGCGACCAAGACTCCACGCGGGCTTTGGAAACTTTTTCGGTGTCAGAAAAAGGCGACCCAGACAAATCAGTCCATATGCAGCGGCTGAAGGTACTCCGGAAGCCGAGACCAGTGAGGTGAATGCGACAGCCGACGGTAAAATTGTGCAGGTAATGATTGATGCCGTGCCCCAAACCACGAGGACAGCATTTCGAGGCTGGCCATTAACCATCCTCGCCACCCATGGTGAGAACGGCAGGACGCCATCCCTTGCAACAGCAAATACCAATCGTGAAGCGGCAAGAACCGCAATCGCCGTGTTCTACCGAGGGCTAGTTAGTTTCTAGTCGGTGACGGAAGTCGCAAACCACAAAACTCACAAGCCACAGTGCAACGACACAGATGATGTTCATGAAAATGTGTCCCCCATCACCAAGAATAGCAGCGTACAGAGGCACAAAGGGTTGAGCGCCGCCAAATGAGAAGAGTGTCTTGGCATCAGGCTGCAAATATCATCAATTCTAGAACGTTTTGGCAATATCGTGTGTCGACTCACCACGCAGAATAGAAAGAGAATGACTACTGCAAACCCCCCAAGGCCGCTGGCGACAGTGCTCCAGAAGATCCCTCTTGCGGCAGATAGACTAGCATTCTTGGTCTCCTCAGCGACGTGGCCAGATGCATCAAACCCGATCAAGATACCAGCCGTAGCCAGGTATGATAAACACCAATTCCAGCCGGCTGGCGCCCCAGTTCCGTTGTAAGTAGTCATAAATGCGTCGTGGGCTGAGCGAAACCCATAAGTCTTGCTGGTCGCAATGGGTAGCCAAATCAAATTGAGGACGAAATCGAGCAGAACGGACCCGGTAGACAGGTAGAAGATCCACTTGAAGTATCTAGCTATATGGCTGTCAGCGAACTTGTAGCTTTTACAGGATAGTTGAGGGCTGACTGACGAGGTAAAAGGTTCCAGATGGCAGCAAGCGCCAGCATCACTTCGGTTGCAATCCACTGTACAGCGCGAAACTTGATACTAGAGCTGTCCGAAGGAAAGTCGAGTTGAAATACCGTAATTTCCTACCAGCTAGCGTCAGAACCGGACCGCGGTCAATCAATCACGGGGATACACACTGAGAGCATGTAGTTGACAGCAGCCTGTGTGTTGCCTGTGACTCGAGTAAGGAACTCTGCAAACGCCATACCGGATTCTCGATGAGTTTACTTACTGGCGCAAAACGTTGTCCAAGCCATTGTACTCCACCACGCAACAACATAGCCAAAAAGGCGTCCGTATCGAGGTCCCCCAGCTTCGGCAGCCCAGAGATAGATGGAGCCCGCCAGGGGAAGCGACGAGCATATCTCAGCAATAACAGCAGCAGTGATGAATGTAAAAATGCACGTAACAATAAAGCTCGTCCTGTCTTTGTATCAGTCAACTGTTGCCAGGTGCATCTCCTTCACACAGGTCGCATACCAGTAAGCCAAGTTGCCACCAGCGGCAATGCCAGTAGAAAAGGTCACGCGGACACCTCCAACAAAGTAAAGAGCAGCTTGTTTCCAGAGTCAGTCAGTCCCCCTCCCGCTTCATTGACAGATGCCGAATGGCAAGGTAGACGTACCAAAGCTTGTCGCGAAATTCTGAAAGGCTGTCAGAGACCGGTGCAAGACCTGCCCTCCGTAGTTAGTGCTCTGTTCAGCATTTATTTACGCGATAGATCTCGCATCTGATAGATGGTCTTGGCATACTGGCTTGTACCCTAGTTTTTCCTAGCAAAGACACTTTGTTAGCGACTTGGCGTTCCGCGACTTCCGCAAAAGGCAATGCACGCATTTACC
Source organism: Beauveria caledonica (assembly GCA_030777785.1). Taxonomy (NCBI): domain Eukaryota; kingdom Fungi; phylum Ascomycota; class Sordariomycetes; order Hypocreales; family Cordycipitaceae; genus Beauveria; species Beauveria caledonica. Next base: position 7,028 of record JAPFSE010000112.1, on the reverse strand, counting down.
ACAACACGCTCGTCTCTTCTCTCTTCACTCTCCAGCTCTACATCTGCCTCGTACTTGGCATGGCGCTGCCGTTGATACAGCTCTGAGGCCATGGCTTCGGCGTTGAAAATATCGATGTTGGAGGTTCAGAGTAGGCGCGGGGTGACGGTGGGTAAGCATCAAGTAATATTAGAGTTTTGCAGCAGCGACGTAGCACTAATGCAGGTGCAGCTCTTCAGATGAGACAATATCTGCAAACAATGTCAAATGCAACCCAGAATACTCATGTTACTATTTATTTCCTTTTGTTCTGTAAAGTTATTTCCAAACCACATCGGCATGAAGACGCGATACAGAACCCCGCGATTGCGCGACTTCAAAAATCCCCAATAGCTTCAACTTTTGCAGCATTTCTAGCGTGGCAAATGGACCTGTATTTTGTAAGGAAAACTGGCCATTTTGGGGTTGCAATTGTCAAAGCTGAAAGAAGGTCGGAGGCCGCGGTTTTCTGTTCCCAAAAGCGCACAAACAAGAACGGCCTTGGCTTGTAGCTCCAATGAAATCGCACTCAAGCTGTCAACGAGGAACCTAATTCAGATCATGGTGTCATATGGAGTTGATAGAGCGACTGCCCTCTCCGAGGCGAAAGAAAAAACTCTGCTCTGGTACCGACACGACATCGGGATCACTGGCACACATCTTATGTGCTCTTTCCTCGAATCCTATATATCAGCAAAAGCTCTATGAGGATCTCGTCGAAACCGGAGTCTCCACAGGTAAATGTACCTCGCCTGAAGGCTCTCAAGGAAGGAATCCGTTGGGCCGGTGCAGCTTCCGCAATGCTGCGACACATAGTTCCCGCGGGAGGTATCGAAACTCTTAGGAAGTTGATCCCACAAGGAGTATGTATACCCGGTAGTGTCTACACTTGTTGCACTAGATTCTCAGATTATCATGACGTCGTCTCCTATATGGTGTCCAGGCGATGAAAAGACGTTCCCCCAGCCAGAACGATTTGCTCCTTATCGGTGGGTTCTAGGAGATGGGGCGACTTTTACAACAAATCCTCCACAAGATCACGTCTACATAAAAGCAAGGGTTAGATGTGCGGCGTAGAGTTGTAAACTACCCCGAATGCAAGTCAGGCGGGTAATGATGTTTCTCCCTTGCTCAGATATGCTCAAAATGCCTCGAAGCTACTTTGAAGTTGCCCCTCTTTTCAAATTACACAAGTCGATATTATACAATAGAATGTACACTGCAGATACTTGATCTTATGCACGTAGAGCCTCGATGTCGGCAACCTCCTTGACAGCCTCGGTGGTGAGAATGTACGGCTCAGTCTCGTCAACGCAGATGCTGTCCTCGATGCGAACACCCATGCCGCGAAAGTGAGCGGGCCAGCGCTCGTCATCGGGCACGTACACACCAGGCTCAATGGTGACGCAATGGCCGCGGCGGAGAATCTCTCGTCGCGGATAGCCTGGGCAGTCATGTACATCGAGACCAATGTAGTGCCCGACGTGATGAGGAAATAGCTGGTCAATATTGGAATTTGACACGTCAAAGCCTATCGAACGCAGAGAGTCGATCAGTCCACGTACTGTCGAGCCGTGAATGTCCTCGAGCGACGTGCGCGCGTTTTGTCGGCAAAGGGCGACGCTGTTGCGCTGTACAGTGAGGACGGCTTCGTACAAATCCCGCTGTGCGGCGGTGAATCTGCCCGTCACCGGCCACGTTCGAGAGATGTCGGTAATATACGTGCCATACTGGCCACCGGCGTCTACGAGGATGAACTCGCCGTCACGGAAGACGTTGTTGTTGATTGTGTAGTGAATGCAGTTAGCTCGTTCACCGCCTGCGATTACGGGAATGTACGCAGAGCCTTCGCAACCGTTGATGGTAAATTGATAGTCCAAAAAAGCGTGCAAATCCTTCTCCCGAGTCCAGGGTCGTCGCATGGCATCAGTGATGGCCCGCCCGGAGATTTGCCCCGCCCGACGCATGTTGGCTACCTCTGCAGCGCTCTTGATAACGCGCAATCTGTTCATGATAGGATATAGTGGTGTTCTCGAGGGCCACGCGGTCTTGCCTGAGAGCATTTCTAGAATAGAGCTCTTACTGGTCTTTTCTGCGGGCTGCGCGTCGGCATAAATGGAGGTTGCACCATTGAGGATATCTGGCAGCAAGGACCCCATGCCGTCTATTGAGTAGGCCTCATCGGCGTTGAAGATGTCTTCCGCGGCTTGCACGCCATTGCGGTAGCCGGACCACTGCTCATCTCTCGAATTCTTAGGCTGGACGAAGAGTCGAAAAGTATAGTCGCCCGTCGTCGAGCCCGTCTTTTCTATGACAGCCACCGCCTCAGGCTCCTCCCATCCCGTCAGCCAAAAGAAGTTGGACTCCTGTCTATAAGGGTAAAAGACAGCACCAGACTTGTATTGGAGAGATGCAGCGTGAAGTACTACAACAGCTCCCTGGGGAAGGAGGTCGACGAGGGCGGCGCGGCGGTCAGCATACTCCTGGGCAGTGATTCCGGGCGTTACTAGAGATAACAGCAAAATAGCAAATCAGCAATTAATTGGCCTTTCTGATGGGCATGCTTGGAACATGAAAGCAAAAAAGATAAATCAAGGCAATCACCGACATTCGCCAGGTTTCAAAACGTGGGGGTGAGTCTCGTAGACTGGTTGTCCAAATTGTAGATCGGCAGCAGAGACAGAGGCATATTGTCTTGGCGGATGATTCGAGAATAAGCGAGCAAAGGTCAAGCCAGTACCACGGACAGTGGCGGACCTATTGGCTCTCGGAAGGGCAGCGTTGCAGATGGCTGACGGGCGCGACAAGAGGCGCCGGAATGACGGTTGATGGAGCTTCATTTTAGGATAATTTGACGAGGAATTGAGATGGAAAAACTCCGGCCATGGCAGCAATGGTGCGAGCGACGAGAGAAGAAACAGCGCTGGAGAAGAAAGACGGAGAAACAGAGGCGTTGGGGACTTGCGCAGAGGTGCAGTCTGCGAGGCCGAGAGCGCGACAATGGTGATGTCGGGAACAAGTTTGCGGCGCAAGTCGGCGCAGGCTGTCTCGAGACAAGCTATGCGGTAGTGCATAAAATTCCATGGTGGTTTTTTTTTTTTGGCGTGCATGTTACTGGTTAGTGCGGAGCGGTGCAAGTTGTTTGTGCAGAGGTGCTGTGGCTGTCTGTAGTTGGTGGGGGTTGTGCTGGCAAGTTGTGCTAGCAGCCACCAGTTGCCAGGCATACCAGCGTCCGCTGTGAAAGCCGGTGCGGCAGGTGAATCGCTACCGTTGCGGTGAGGGCTAGCGCGATGCCGCCGGTTAAATTTATGTGACTATGTGCAAGGCTTGTGCAGGATTTGTGCACTGTGGGCGCCACAAGAAGGCGTTCGTCCCCCATCCCGTTGCTGGTGCGGCGGCTTGGCCCGTGCGTGTTTTTGGCGGTCTTCCCTAACAAAGCTTAGCGCTGTTATGCCTAGCGCGAAGTCTCCATCAACACCTCTCTCGTCTCCAGCACACGCTTTCTTTTTCACCAGACGACCGCTTGCCTGCTGCTGCCACACCATCAACATTACGCCTTGCAGCTCGAGCTTGCCTTGTGCTCTTTCACCTTGCTTCATCTTTGGCCTCTGCTCACGCCACCGCCAAATGTCTTGTTAACATTATTACCTCGCCAGCCTGTGATTCGTGTCTGCTGTCGTGTTGCCTACACGTCGCGTGCATAGTCACAGCCCGCTCTCTGCCCTCGAGCCCCTCCCTCATCAAATCGTCGACCACCACAACAAGCTTCTGGTTTAGCAACCCGGAGCATGTTAATTGAGGCAGTTTATGGCAACCGTATCTCTATCACCAACGCCAGCTCCCATTCCGGCCATGGCCTCGCGGCGAGTCCCTCTCTCCAACAACCCCAATGTCGTCAATTCGCCGCTTCGTGGAGCTTCCGTTCTAGCTGCCTACGCTAAGCAGAAACGCTCGTATGCCACCATTCAACGTGAGGAACCTTATGGCCAAGCTCCTCCTGTCAAGAAGCAAGCCCTTGACCATGGAGCTGCACGCGTTATTCGCTCTCCTTCCAAGCTGCCGCGGTCACAGACCATGTCTCGAGGCAACACCACTGCCACCACGCGTCCTGTCGTCCGTGATAGACAATCTAGACTCGTGCCCACGACCAAACCTCACGATGTCGAAAACGAAAAAGAAATCTGGAAGAGACACCACCGGGCCAAGTTTCCCAAGATGGTTTTTTACTTTGAGAGCATTCCAGATGATGTTCGAGCCAGGCTCATCAAGAGAGTTCAATATCTCGGTGCTGTATGTGTTCCCACCTCTTTCTGGAATTGTAGGTTTTATCTGCTGACCATCTTCTATAGCGTCAAGAGCCCTTCTTTTCCATTGCCGTGACACACGTCGTCACCACTCGATCGATCCCCGCCGAAAAATCTGACACGGAAGAGGCAGAGGCAATAGACCACGAGGAAGGCGGTCGTGCCCAAGAGCAGCCCCAGACCATCAATCCTTCTTTGTTGCTGGACAAACCAAGTGACGCCCGCAGAAAACTCCTCTTTGAATTCCGCCAAACGCCTATGCAATCACTACAGCAAGATGACCTCATCAAGCGCAGCCGGGGCGTTCGAAGCAACGATGTCTTGCACAAGGCTCGTGATATGGGCAAGAAGATCTGGTCCTTGGACAAGTTCCAGACTATGCTCTCCGTACTGCTTGAGTCGGATACGCAGCACACAACGTATGGATCACGCGTTGCCGGTGCCCGGAGCCAATATGGGGCAAACAAGGGTGCTCATGAGCCCAATTTGCTGCAGCTGCTTCACAATGAACGCATCAACGGACCGTCGGACCGTGATCCCACAGCCAACAACAGGGAACTCACCTACTTCAAGGGCCCTTACCTTTACGTCTGGGACATGGACGAAAAGCAAAAGCCGATAATGGTTCGCGAATATTCCAAGGTTACCAACAAGGCCGATGGTGACTGGCCCCAATTCCGTAGTGTCGGTAATGGCCGCTGCCCCTTTGTGGAAGAGCTCGAACTGCCTGAGCGAGAAGTCCGCAAGACGCGTGAGCGTGAAAGGGTTCGTGTCGTTAAGCGAGAAGAGCAAGTCACCATTCTGAAGCCGCCGGAGAACCCTCTGCCCAAGCCGGTAACTGGAAAGCGGTCCCTGATGGAGATGGAGGCTGGTCACAATAGACCACGCGGCGCTTCGGCGGCAGAAGTCTTCAACCCTGCCAAGGCCGTTCTTGGGAAGCACGGGGAGATGCGTCCGCAGAATGCCTTTATCAGCCGGGCTGATATTGGGCGCCAGTTTGCTGGTGAGCCCGTTGCGTCCGGCATGCAGGCTTCCAACATCACATCCGCCATTCGCTCACAGATGATTTCTTCTACTACCGGAATCAACGGAGCTAAAGCCGGTACGAGCAAGGAAGTTCACGGTCTGCAGAGAAAGGTACTTCAAAAAGCTGCCCCACCCTCGCATGATTTGAGCTCGCGGCGCATGGGAGAAACCCCCATGGATGTTGCATCTAGTAGATCAACGACTATGAGCCGACAGAATTCAAAGGTCACGACGGCGGGAGAGGATGATGGCCAAAGAGCCGCCGAAATACGGGAGAGGAAGCCTGTTTCGCAGCTCAAGAGCAAGAAGGACCTCAAACCCGGCTACTGTGAGAACTGCCAGGACAAATTTCGAGATTTCGATGAACACATTGTGTCGCGCAAGCATCGCAAATTTGCTGAAAGCGGTGACAACTGGACTGACCTGGACGCCCTGTTGTCACAGCTGGAGCGTCCGTCCCGATTTGCATCAATGGATTCTGAAACGTATTAGGAAGGCACGACAGGACGCCGACGCTGCAAAAGCAGCACTGTTAACGCCTATTTTCTACACGAACAAACTATCCTCCCACACTAACGCTTCGACAACAATATTCGGCCTTTGGACCGCGAGCTTGTGAAGCTGTGTCCGGCAAGGAATTCATACCCCTTGCCTGCTGCACACTGCGCAGCTCAATCAAATTCCTGCGACGACATAGACCCGAAAAGAGATACCACGTTGATTTGGACTTTGCATCGAGCAATGGAAGAGAAACGTTTAGCGGTCAATTTTTGGGTGTGCACATTTCGTGCTCTTGTTTGCATTTTTCACTTCTCTCTTCCTCTTGAGATTCCATCATTTGACACTTATTTTGCTACGACGCACTGCATGCGACATGAAGAGCGCAGACGGCACAGCGGATTTTGGCATTTTTCACATTTGATTCTTTTTACTTCTTGGACTGCAATATCGCAGTGGCGTTTTTGTCATTGACACTCTATTACAGCATGGGTTGGAGCAGACGATGGGATGAGGAGAGGTCTTTGGACTTGGTTTCATGGTAAAGGAAGTGAAAGCAGCTGGGAAACGGAGGCCGCTGCCGAGTAGACTGTCTGGATCAGAAGCCGTGGCATCTGACAGGCTGTATATATGCAGGCTAATTATTGTATATCTAACTAGCATGATATAAATGCACAAACATTTAAGAACTATTCGTGTTGGTACAATTTAGATGCTCCGGTGGACTTGTAGGGTGGTGGGTGTGGTTAATTAGCTAATTTATTGGCGTGCACGTACCCCACATGGGCAACCTCACTGACACAGCTTCAACTCAGCTCTTGAACAACTGGCCGTTCATCTCGCTTTCAGTACGCCTTCGGGAAAGGACTTTTCACTTTGAGTATAAGCGCTGCCTTTATAGTGACGCATAGGAACAACACCAAGCCCGTCTCCCGCCGACATGGCCAGCAGAGCGCCCACCGCGCCCAGGCAGGCAGCCGCCGCCACCACCACATCAGGCACCTCGTCGTCCCCCACCTCATCTGACAGCGACGGCAACAACAACATGCAAGTCGACGAGGTGGCAGGAGCAGAAGACGAAGTGGAAGAGGAAGACACGGACATTCCGCTGACGATGGCGGCGTCGGTGGTGCTGGCGGACCTGCCGTCGTCGGCGGCCACGGCGCTGGAGCGGACGGCGGC
>JAPFSE010000110.1:0-144097 GCA_030777785.1 Beauveria caledonica | reverse complement strand
GGTGGTGGTGGTGGTGGTGGCGAACCGTTCGACCACTAAAGTTAAGCAGGAACGGGTGGGAGAAAACGGACAAGGTCTGCAAGTCCGTGTTGACATCCAAAGAGAGATAGATGGAAGATTAAAAATTAATTAAAACAGGCATTGCGTGCGGCAAGCGCTCACGTTGAGTTGAGCGCTGCGGCGGTGGAGCGGAGCGGGCGGGTTTCAGGATTTTTGCGTGGCCGTGAGCCAATGCCCGCCAAATTTCCAGCGCGAGAGCGGTTACCATAACGGAGGACCCATTACCTGGGCGATTCGCCCGGAGAGGGAGCATCGAGGTTGACAGCGACGTGTATATAGAGACTAGTTGCGACATCTGAGACTTTGGTTCGCAAAAGAAAGAGACAGCGGTACATAGCAGATTGTTGCTTTTTGCCATGATACCGTCTTGCAAACACGGGCACCTCAGCCAGACGTAATCACGGTACGCTTCGGCCACAGCGAGGGCTCGAGAAGGATGCGCCTGGGCTGGTTGGCCGACGAGTTACCTTGTTACCAACTGGGTTAGTTTGCAGGCAAGAAACGACCTATTTACGGTTGCCGTTCCAGGAGAAGCTTTGGACCACCAAAGGGTCTGGAGGTACAATCTTGAGAGACGGACTACTGCACTGTTGGTAATAATAATTGATTCGCCATTAATATTATAATCATTGGTATGACTGGTAATCCAGTGTTATCTGGAGTCTGCCGCCGTAAAAAGAAAAAAAACGTGGCCGCTCTCCAGCAGTGGGTCCTCCCTTACCTGAAGCACATACATGTTCTACCGCCCCCTCGACTGGGACAACGGCAGGCCAGCCAAAGCTTGTCAACACTGGTAAAACCCAGGGGCGCTTGGATATTATCATCGTATCCTGCTTTGCTGGCCGTGAGTGCCAAGCCCTCCGGCTAACCAGCTACCACTTGCCCAGCCAGTGAACGGCCGTTGTGCCCTGGCAGCATCAGTTGCGCGAGGGACGGGAGCATGCTACCAAAAATAAAAATTGACAGGTCGGGGGCATCACAGCCAGCACACATTTTTGACTTTTGGTTAAAGAGAACCCAGCAGAGGACAAAAAAGGCTCATTCGTATTATACTCGCTGTAGTTGCTCCGGATGCACAGATTACGGAGTTACGGATACCAGGCTCGCACAATGCAGCTTGATGCCTGCCCAGTACGGTGCCTATTTGCAGCCGAAATACGTTGCCCGCCAGCCGCCACCTGACTGTCTGCTGAGCAATTTAGCTGAGCTATTACCCATTATTACAGCGGAAAAAACTTGGCATATTTTGTCTTTTTTCAGAAGCCTTTTCCAGCTTCGCTCGTCTAGCTCTTGACCCCTGTTGCTGGATGAGAAGGCTTTGCTCCGGCCACGCCCCTCCTTATCCACACACTACCCAGGTTCCCACTCCCCGCTCCATTGTCTTGCAAGTTTTAGTTAGTGCCTTTTGTGTTGCTGCGGATAGCTCTTTTTTTTTTTGGGTGGCCTCTTGTTATTATCCTACCGCACAATGCGCAACAGGGGGGGACAAGCACACGGTACAAACGAACGGATTGCAAGGGAAAAAAAAAAAAAAAAAAAAAAGATCGAGGCTGATGGATTGCCCAAAGATCGGAACCACCAAGCTCAGCACGCACTCCGCCGTTGCTGCTCGCTCAACCCGTATTAGCCAGGACCTCGTCACTCTTTATTACCAGTATCTTGCCCTCCTCCTCCTCCACGCCTCTACCCCCCGCCGCCTTGACTCTTCTTATTTTTTCTTTTAACTTGTTTGTTTCTTGCTCACACACGTTTGAGCAGTGGCGATTCCTTTTTGCTCATCACCTCATTCGTTCTTCCTTTTCTTCTTGCATCTTCTCTCGCTTCCCACCCTACCTCGTCTGCTTCCCCATGTCTCAGTAGCACAACCTCAGAGCGCCAAACCCGTACACCAGTCGGGACGTTTTTCTCCCCCCGCCTTCTTCGGTTTGACGACTGCAATATTTGGACGAGTTGATTTCAAACATAACAAGTTTCAAGATTGTTCTCAATCGCACAATAATTCGCCGCAATGGGCTTCGGAAGCTATTTTAAGTCCGCCGACAAGGGCAGCAAGGCTTCTGCGCCGTCGCCGTCGCCCCAGCCACTTACCGCTCCTACACGACCAGAGAGACCGGAGCGATCTCAGAGCATGGCATTCAATGAGAAGCCCATCAACAGCAACGATATGGAGCTGCAGGCGCCCACGCCGCGCCACAGCTCCAGACCCGGCTCGACGCGCTCCGGCCACTCGACGCCGTCCAACCAGAGCTCCTACATGCTTGACGAGATCAAGCACGAGGTCATGGTCAACTACCTCTACCAACAGCAGTGCTCCCAGCTCTGGGTCAGCGACGGCTCCGGCGAGATTGAGGGTGTCCTCTTGCGTAAGTCGCGCGGACAGTACATGGCTTGCCCACCCCAGCTCGTCCACTCGCCGTTTGCGCAAGCCTGCTGCGCTCTCAACGTCCAGGTAAGTTTTCAACTCGGTTCAAATCTCACTGTGCGCCTCATTTCACTGACTTTTGTCTTTTGCTCAGTGCGCCATGACGGTCAACTCCCGCGTCATCAAGACCTTTTTGCAATGGTCCCCCGATGCCGTTGACGTACCGCTCATGAACGGCCTCCGCGTCCAGATCCTCCCCACCGTTGAGGACCTGCCACGCGCTCGCAAGTACCAGTTTGCCGCCTTTGTCGCCTCCGAGGGCCTGCTGGTCGTCTGGGACGACGACGCTCTGCACCTCGTGCAGCGCGCCAAGGCCATCGAGTCGGAGCTCATGGAGCTCGTCTGGAAGGCCGGCAACAGCGACGAGGAGGACGATGAGAAGCGTGGCACAGTGACTGAGGCTGAGATTGACGAAGAAAGCGGCGAGGTCAAGCCCGAAACCCGCCCTGTCCACCTGCAAAACACCGTCCTCGTCTCTCTGACGCTCATCCTCGTCATTGTCTCGCTCGGCGCTGCCTGGCGCCAGCTGGCCATTGAGGTGTCCATCGACAACTCGTACATGCGCCTCGCCCTCGTCGCGCTCATGCCCCTCCAAATCTTCTTCACCCTCTTCTTCGCCCAGGTCATTGTCGGCTGCTTGGCCCAAATCTTTGGCCCCATCCGCCAGCTCACCGTCAACTCCAAGTTCTATTCCGCCCGCCCGCCGCCGCGTCTGACGACGCCGATCCTACCGCACGTCACTATCCAGTGCCCTGTCTACAAGGAGGGTCTCCAGGGCGTCATCATGCCCACTGTCAAGTCCATCAAGCAGGCCATGTCCACCTACGAGCTCCAGGGCGGTTCTGCCAACATGTTCATCAACGACGACGGCCTGCAGCTGCTGCCGGAAGAGGACCGCCGCGCGCGCATCGAATTCTACGCAGACAACAGCATCGGCTGGGTTGCCCGCCCCAAGCACGGCGAGGACGGCTTTGTCCGCAAGGGCAAATTCAAAAAGGCGTCCAACATGAACTACGCCCTCATGATCTCGTGCAAGGTCGAGGAGAAGCTACTGCTCTCGCACCGCACCCCCGACTGGAGCCAGCACGACGAGGCGCTCGCGTACGAGCAGGCCCTCAAGGAGGTGCTCGAGGAGAATGGCCGCGCCTGGGCTGACGGCAACATCCGCGTCGGTGACTACATCCTTCTCATCGACTCCGACACGCGCGTCCCCGCCGACTGCTTCCTCGACGCCGTCTCTGAGATGGAGCAGGGGCCCGACGTTGGTATTATGCAGTTCTCGTCGGGCGTCATGCAGGTCGTCCACACGTACTTTGAGAACGGCATCACCTTCTTCACTAACCTCATTTACTCGGCCATTCGCTACACCGTCTCCAACGGCGACGTCGCCCCCTTTGTCGGCCATAACGCCTTTCTCCGCTGGTCTGCTATCCAGCAGGTCTCGTACCAGGATGAGGATGGCTACGACAAGTTCTGGTCCGAGAGCCACGTCTCGGAAGATTTCGACATGTCCCTGCGCCTGCAGTGCAACGGCTACATTATCCGCCTGGCCGCCTGGGCCGGCGAGGGCTTCAAAGAAGGTGTCTCGCTGACCGTCTACGACGAGCTCGCGCGCTGGGAAAAGTACGCTTACGGCTGCAACGAGCTCCTCTTCCACCCCATTCGCACCTGGCTGTGGCGCGGCCCCTTTACGCCCCTCTTCCGCACCTTTCTCTTCTCCAACATCCGCTTCACCTCCAAGGTCACCGTCATCTCCTACATTGGCACCTATTACGCCATCGGCGCCGCCTGGATCATGACGACGGTCAACTACTTCCTCATGGGCTGGTACAACGGCTACCTCGACAAGTACTATGTCGACTCCTGGCAGGTCTGGTTCGCCATCATCATCGTTTTCAACGGTCTCGGCAATGTCTCCCTCGCCATCATGCGCTACCGCATCGGCGAGCGCAGCCTGCTCTACGCCATCTACGAAAACTTCAAATGGACTCTCATGCTCGCCATCTTCCTTGGCGGTCTCTCCCTCCACGTCTCCCAGGCTCTCCTCGCTCACATGTTTGAGATCAACATGACTTGGGGCTCCACGTCAAAGGAGGCCGAGTTTTCCAACTTCTTCATCGAGGTGCCCAAGGTGCTCAAGAGCTTCAAGTTTTCAATCATCTTTGCCCTCATCGCCATTGTGGGCATGATTATCCTCGCCGTCGCGCCTTTTGTGCCCCACGACTGGCGCATCACCGACTTTGTCGCCATCCTGCCCATGTCGACGGTCGCGGCCAGCCATTTCCTGCTGCCGTTTGCCCTGAACCCGGCCCTCATGACCTTTTCTTGGTAATCTTTGCCGAGAAAAGTTGAGCATCCTTGAAAGAGGCGGTCTTTGTTGAGACCCCGCCAAGGTGCTCAATTTGAGAATCCTTTTCTCTCTTTCCCTACGCCACCACCATTGTCACGCATCCTTCTGCCTTTGCCATGTACAGCGTATCACAAACCGCCGAACAAAGGTGATTGCACATAATCCCACAGTTGAATTGCACATATCGCTGCACTAAAGAACGGATCCAAATTATTTTAGACGGACATTACACTGGAGTTTTACTGGCGTCATGGCTCTGGTCCGAGCCTCGTTGTTTGTTTCAGCAATTTTCGCGCCGTTGCTTATTCAAGGGTCGTTGGGTTTTGTTGCTGCTGTTTTTTTGCATGCATCCTTGGTCTTTATATCACGGTCTCATGCTAGTCTGAAATGTCTTTTTGTAACCATTTCCCGGCAGACTGTTGGGTAGCGTCTCTACTGTCGCTGCCCGTCGGGTTCTCTGCGAGATTTTGATGCTCTATACTATGCAGACTTACGTTAATAACTATTACCATCATTACAAAGATGCAACAGAAATGATAATGTTTACTCAGGTCTCCATTCTAGTGCCACAGTATTTTGCAGCGTTAAGAGACATCCGGGGAGGTAACCAGCCAAGATGCGCCTTATCATGCCAACGGTCGGTGTCTCACGGGGGCTTGCACGAGGCGGGCAGGCTCATAACAACACATATTACCTTTCAGCTTTCGAGCAAGCGCGGGCGCGGGTGCAGGGCCAGGCGCCCATACATGCCGTCTAAGCAAACAAGTAAGAAAACCCGGACATGTCGCTCCCAAGCCGTGTTACCGCACCCGTGGTTATCCAAAGCGCGATCTCATCTTTGCACAAGGCAGTAATTGTCCCGAACGAACTTGCAGTCGTCAACATCTTCGGCCGGGGACTAAGGCATCATGTCCGTGTTGCTGCATGGCAGAATCAGAGTGTGTGTGAGTCGTCAGCCCAGATGTCGCAGGACCGTGTATGGTGGGTTGCATGCTACGGCCCTCTCATTGGCAGTTTTACTGGCAGCGAAACGACAATACAGGGGAGAGCTTTCCGCGGAGACGGACCGTGAATCATGACGCGCTGTGCCGAAACTTGCTTGATTGTGATTGTGAAAGTTGGCGGAACAGGCGCATCATTCTGTCCACTTGTTACCTGGCCTGCGTCATGTAAGCCTCCACCTGTCCACCCGCCGCGATAAGCTACATCACGCGTAAAGACTGGCTACAATATGACATCGACAGGTTGGCAGAATTGTAGTGCTCGACTCGTCTGGTCACTAGTTAGCAAGTGGCCTCGGTGCAGTGCTACAGACAAGAACTGCCAATGTACAAGGCTGTGCGAGAATTTACTGTTTTCCCGACAATTGTTCAATAATCGGAAGAGCAATTTCCGGGATCTGTTCCGAAAGGGACACCGAAACGACAAGAACAAATGAAGGAGAGCGGATACAAGATGTGGTAGGTGCAGACGCAACGGCCGCGGCCGCTCGGCCGCGTCTGGCCAGCCTCTCCTTTCAAATGGGTGGACTCAAACTGCCCACTCTCTCTGGCGAGGATGGTATCTTGGTGGAAATGCGATGACACGAAAGAGATTTCGGAGCGGCGGTGGCCATTTGCAAGGCGCGACGGTATACATCACGAATGCACCTCCCATGGTCGCATTGGCCTCAATAGACCTGGCTTGGCCAAGAGAACAGGGACATGCGAGATACATGCACCATGATGTGCACCAGATAGTTGATGATGCCGGGACGCGGATTGCCAGCATATAAGCTGGCTTTAGAGAGTTGGGCGCAGTTTGGATGCGAGGGCCGAGAGGCGAAGCGGCAGCTAATCCAATGGGTAACATGCTGCGATTGCGACATGCCTGGTGGAGGGTTGGCTTTGTATAACGAGACAGGGTTAGAAACTGAGTGCTCGCAAATGAGGGACGGCTGCAGGCGCATGGCAGTGTGGTGGCATGGCAGTCGCGCCTTAAAGCATGGGTGACTTGCTGACCTGAGACCAGCTCAATACGACAAGACGTAGCGAAAGGAGAAAGACGGGGCGAAGGGGCCTAGACGAGATAGAAATCGAATTAGTATATTGACAGACTGATAGAGGCTCAAAATTGGATGAACTAGGCTTCGGCTGGTGACAGAAAGCGATGAAAACTTGTGATGAGAGATGGGTTAGGCTCGCAAGCGGCGTTTGCCAGCGTCCACAGCAGTGTTTATAGCGGAACTGATCTGAGACCTAGCTTTAGGAGTTGAGCAAGGTCCGAGGAGGAGCAAGAGGGGTTATATAGCAGTTCTTATGGGTAATTCTGCAAAGGTACTCGGGGGTCGAGTTGGATTAGGAGGATGGTGCGACGAGCTGGTTGATTGGCCAGGTACGGCAACCAGACGGTGCGGCAGTACAGTGCGGCTGGGTTGTGCAGTGCTGCTGTGGAACATAGGCTGAGTTGCAGCCTCTGCTATGAGCCCCGAGAGATTCAATCCCTGACATCTAAGCAGCGTTTGTCGTTCGAATGAAGCCTGTCTCCTGTATGAAAGTACTAATTTAAGGTAATTGTGACGAGTCTAAATATGTATAGGAGTGGGTTGCTGTAACGTACTGCTCTTACCTAAAGCACCAGGTATCCGCAGGCCACGAGGCAGGTACAAACGGGCAAGATGGGTCAGGCCAACAACACGAAGCTATGGATATCGCCTCCAATCAACCATCATCAACTGATACATGCTATTAGTACGTTGAAACACAGGCCCAGTCTACTTATCAAGTTATTTCCATGAACGACAAACATGACAGTCCGCCATCTATAGCACGGCCAGCCCACTGTTAGCCGCTGCGTCACTAGCGCGGGGTCAGCCATCCATCGCGGGGCATCACCAAGAAAAAAAAATCTCGACTACCAGCAACTGCAATTCCTCCCCTCCTCTCACAACACCCCCACGCACAAGCGCGGCGCAAAGACGATGGGCAAATCGTCCAAGGACAAGCGCGATGCCTATTACCGCCTCGCCAAGGAGCAAGGCTGGCGAGCGCGGAGCGCGTTCAAGCTGCTGCAGCTCGACGAGGGTACGCCGTTTCCCTTCTAGCATCTTGTGCTGGCCACCGATTGAGCCCAAAATGTAGCTGACATCTCTACTTCTTGCCCCGTCTGGTAGAATTCGACCTCTTTGCCAACGTTTCCCGCGTCGTCGACCTCTGTGCCGCGCCTGGGTCCTGGTCGCAGGTGCTCTCGCGAGTACTCATCCAGGGCGAGAAGTTTGGCCGAGCGGCGTGGCAGGACCGCGAGGCACGTCTGCGGCAGCAGATGCTCGGCATGGTGACGACGACGACGACGACGACGACGACGACGACCGACGCAAAAGATGAGCTCGCCCGGGCGCTCACCGCGCAGCACGCCGCGTCCCAGCCCCGCGACGACGTCAAGATTGTGTCGATTGACCTGCAGCCGATTGCGCCGCTCGCGGGAATCACGACACTACGCGCCGACATTACGCATCCCGCGACGGTGCCGCTACTGCTTTCCGCGCTCGATCCAGATGCTAGTCACCACGGCAGCGGCGACAAGGCGGCCAACCCCGTGGACCTGGTGCTGAGCGACGGCGCGCCCGACGTGACGGGCCTGCACGACCTCGACATTTACGTGCAATCGCAGCTGCTGTTTGCGGCGCTCAACCTGGCGCTGTGCGTGCTGCGACCGGGCGGCAAGTTTGTGGCCAAGATTTTCCGCGGGCGCGGCGTCGATGTGCTATATGCGCAGCTCAAAATCTTCTTTGAAAAAGTAGTCGTGGCCAAGCCGCGGAGCAGTCGTGCGAGCAGCGTTGAGGCCTTTATCGTGTGTATCGACTTTCGGCCGCCGCCGGGGTTCCGCGCGAGCCTCGAGGAGCCGCTGGGCGTTGGGGAGCGGCTTGGCGACATGGTCGAAGACAGGCGGCGGCGGATGCCTACTGTGGCGACGAGCGCGATGCAAGATGACAAGAGGGGCACGTGGGACGTGTTGGTGGGCGGCTGCGGCGGGCACGGCAACGACTACGAGGTGGTAGAAGAGCGGCAGGTGTCCGACGACGAGGATACGATGCGTACGTCGACGACAGATCCGAGTAAGAGGTGGATTGCTCCGTTTATTGCGTGCGGCGACTTGTCCGCGTTTGATTCGGACGCTTCCTACACACTGCCCGAAGATCACGTCTCCCTGGACCCGGTGCAGCCGCCGATTGCGCCGCCGTATAAGCGGGCGATTGAGATGCGGGCTGCGCTGTCGTCCAAGAGCCGCTAACTAAATAAGAAAAAGAAACAAGCTTTGATGACATGATAAAACCCCCACATGATACCCGGAATTACCTCTGCTACCGAGCTTTTCTCTGGCAGAGGGTGTTTTAAGTCGAGAGCACATCTTCGATACAAAACAGGGAAGCACGCAAATACCAAAACTCTGAAAATTTCCCCAAGTCTAGCAAGACCGAATGTGGCACGAGCCAATAAAGACGTAAATGTAAAGAAAAGGGCGAGTATGCTTGGTCATGTCTGGTTCCGAGGTACACTACCATATTCGAAAGCCAGCATTGACGAGACGTAGGCTACTTTGCGCAGCCAGACGTGGGAAAAATAACCCTCGTGATGGAGACTGTTTGTTGTGAAAAAACAAAGGATATGAAACTTGCCAAACGTTGAGCAATGGGTTCCTGATTGTCGTTTTCGATTTTAGTGGTCCTCGGGGACGTCCTTGACACCGTTTCCGGGCATCTCGAGCACGACGAGACCGGCCGAGGGCCCCTCGTCAAAGTCGAGAGCGCCGAGCTCACGCTGATACATGCGGGCGGCGGCCGAGTCGTGGGTCATGAGGACGAGACCACGCAGGTTAGGCCAGCCGTCGACGACCTCTTTGAGGGCTCGCATCATCCACGAGGCGAGGCCACGGCGCTGATAATCGTCAAGAATGAAGACGTCGGTGAGGTAGGCAAAGGTAACGTAGTCGGTAACTACGCGACAGAGGCCGGCGAGTTTGCAGTCTGGGCCTGAAGTTTCACGGGGCAAGCCGCCATTACCTGCATAACCACATCAGCACGGGCAATGGGAGGAGTTGCTTGAGGGGGCGAAGAATTAGTCAAACGTGGGGGAATTAGACGGGCTTACTCTTCATCTCGGCGGCTGTGTCGGGGACAGAGTAGATGGCAAGGGTCATGCAGTTGGACAGCATCTTGCGCATCTGGTCAATGTCGAGGGGGTCGTTCCACCACATGAGGTCCGTGTCAAAGATGTCATTGACGACAAAGGGGTCGAGGAACGTCTTGTCCGTGGTGAGGAAGAAGCCGTCTCGGGCCCAGTAGCGAGCAGGACCCTCTTGCTGAAGAGGAGCCGACTTGGCCGGACCGGCTTGGGCCTGGGAGGAAGCTGCTTCGGCGGCCATGGCGAGGATGTGTATGCTTGTATGAAGGGCGTGTTGGCGTGTGCGTGTATGTGATCTATATGATTGCTGGTGTGTGCCCTGGCAATGATTGTGGGCGAATGAGGCAAGGTATGAGATGGAGGATTTTCGAGAGGGTAGGGTGATGAAGACGAGGTAGGTTTGTGTAGAAAAGGTAAAAGATGGTTGGATGGAGGTGAGGAAGGCGTGTACTTGTACTAAAGCTGGCGCTGGTACGTGGGCTGGGGTACTTGCATGGTCCCAGACTTGCGGAAACCGAAGAGCGACCAACCTTGGGGGCCCCGCTGACCTGTAAGAGAGCGGATCAACGGTCCCATCCCAGTCCGGTTTTGGAGATGCAATGTGTTTTTATTTATCATAGTTGCTATTTCGTAACTAGAACGCCTTTTGTCTCTCTCGCTCGGCCGGTTAGTGACGGACGGCGAGAGAGAGCGAAGATGGCCGTCATCGTTGGCTCCCAGTAGGATTCGCTATTGGTTCGAAAGGAGACGGGAGAGAGCGAGGAGAGAAGAGGGGAGTTTATGGGAACAAGAACATGGCTAAAATGCTAACCAGGCTCGTAAGGCAGGCGGGGGGCGGCGGTGACAGAGAAGTAGGATCTGGGCACATAGATAGTGTGTTGCCTGGTCATGTATCTGGAAATGCCCCCGGTGGCCGGACCGCGGAGGCGCCGTTACAGAGTACGAGTCCGGGCTGCGCACTGTAAGAAGGGATGCATCTCCTACAGCCCCGAGGAAAATTCGATTGCAGACCTGAAAAAAGATGAAAATATCTTGGTCCTTCAAGCAAGAGATTTACAGACAAGATAATGCCTCGATTCCGATTGAGTATAGCAAAAAGTCACTGCTAATTCAGCACGGCCACCAGCAGAGACACTACTCCGGCACAGTCCCCGCAATGGGCGCACTGTGCGCCTCCCTACTCCGGTACTGCCTCACGCCGACGGACGGACGCGCCAATCCCTCGACGAAGACTTTTTGCTGCATCGGCAACAACATGACGGCGAAACCGCTTGACCAACCGACCGCCGACTTTCATGCCCTTATTCCGCTGAACGGCGGTTATTTTTGGCGCTTGGAATCTTAAAGTGAATGCGAAATTTGGTTGCCCAAGATAGGCTAGTTTTTGCCCATTTCCATGGTACAGATCTTCGGCGCGGCGGTTGAGACGCGATACGGGGGTCTGATGGTGGGCAATTGTTGTTTTCTCGTCTTGTCATGGATCATGACTGTGAGAACGACCTTGGTGTTTTTTTTTTTCGCCCTGGCGCTGGATGCTGGCCTTCTCCACAGCTTGACGATGGTGGGGCAAAGGTCTTTTTTAGTATGACGGCCTTGGCTGTGCCGTTCTTCAGCCCGTTCCCCGAGACAAGAACTTGCCGTCAAACGACACGCAAAAGTTGAAGTCGTTGACAGATGACCGACGGCATCTGGATGGCAATCAAGCGCAACAATAACAAATCGACAAATAGATGCCAGGTAGCCAACGAAAAACAAACACGGCCGTTCCAGCCCGCAACAAGCAGCAATCGCCCTCCTCCCCCAGAAACCCGCCGCATCTCAGATGAGAATCCAGATCCTGGGCCAACACTCCAAATGTCGCACACATAATACAGCCACGCGCGCGTAGACACACACACGCACACACACATATGTACAGGCCGGGACTACCTAGCCACAGGTCATGGATGCATGGCAATTTATTGACGAGGAGGCGCATCGCATATAAAACGCCCGCAGCTACCCGTACCCTCTGCGTCAGCGGCAACCGAAATGCTCCTCTAAGTCGCCCACGCAAAAACCCCCATGTTGAACCTGCATGAACACTTTTGTCCTGCTCCCTCCCCCAAGCCCCCCAAAAGATGAGAAGAATCCGAGGCAACCGTCACGCGGACAAAAAGCAACCACACCGCGCGCGTGCAGCCCAAGCCACGCTGTCTCGCTCGCCCGCGACAGCGACAGCTCAACTGGGCTTCGCTCGTTTGCCGCCCCCCGGAAGGATGCCTGGTTGGCTGAGATGCCACATACGGCCGTCACCACATGACCCCCCCCTCCCCTCGAGCATAACGCTTGCGGACACGGCGACTTGCTCCTGGCAAAGGTAAGTTGCTGCTGTCATCATCTCCGATGACGGAGGGCCTTTCGGTAATAACAAAGTAGATGCAGCGCCGAGTACCTGTTACTCGAGCGATGGCTGCGCGGCATGTCGCAAGCGTCGTTGCACCCGAGCGACGCAACGCAGGTACACGGTCAATTTTCACAAAACAATGGTTCGTATTGTTGAAGCAAGATTACAATGTGCGAAATCATGGCTGTGATTTTTTTTTTCAAGGGCGTTTTAAGCTGTATTTCACGGCGCTGGTGCCGCCTTGCTCCAACGCAACCAGTTCAACACTTGTCACCTTAGGTCATGATCATCATGCAACGTTATTACTCATCGTTCCAGATCAGCGTACACCACACGGGACCTTGGCGTGTCTTCAATCGTCGTTTTTGTAACCCAAAGATAAATCCTTCAGCACGACCGCATGCCGCTGGTCGCACATGCCTTGTGCACCAAATTATGGTCCCATACAAGTGAACGTGCACGAGGATAGTGCCCTCAAAATCTATATTTTGTCCCAAAGGCAGGTCGGAAGGGACAGAAAAGAGCATGAAAAGCTCATACAAATAATCTGTTTCTAACTTGTGTTTGCTGTACGGCACATCTGCGCCAGCGAGAAAGAAAACCGACTGCTACCAAAATTAGACCAGGCCAGGTCTCTCTGCCTGGCATCTCGTTTCTCCGCTAAAGCTTCATTGTGTCGAGTTGTGACTTTTTTGTTTGGGTTACATCCACGTCCTGGATGATCTTTCTTGAAACTTCATATGGCTGAATCGTAACCGCTGTTTTATTAGTGGAAGGACTTCAAAAGAAAAGCTGAAAAAGAAACCCTAGCTGTCTTGTTAGTAGCTGCCACGGTACCCTACTCGCATCACACGTACCATCAACTCCAGATTCGATAAGGAAAGGTTATCCAAGAATTGTTTAGACGGGCGCGTTGTTGAACAGGTACGAGACGGACTCGCCGTTGTGAGTTCGGCGGATCGCCTGCCAAAGTTAGCCATGGCCTCCAGACTTGAGCGTGGGCCGCCTACCTCGGCAAGAGTGCCAGAGACGTCAATGACCTTGAGCTTGGGGCAGCGATCAGCCTTGTCGCCGACTGAATGTGTTAGTTTTCGCCGATTTCCATACTATTTGGTTTCGACCACTTACGAGGAACAGCTGTGACTTGTTAGCAGTTATCATTAAAGCATGCATTTGGGGTCCACATACTGTTGGTCACGACGACGCCAGACAGGCAAGACTGGTTAATAATCTCAATAGCCTTGCCGCTCAGGATGCCGTGGGTGACAATGGCATAGACTTCCTTGGCACCGTGCTCATTGAGAGTTGCAGCAGCCTTGGCAAGCTACACAAGGCATCAGTATACATCTGCAGCCACCACGTCAACCCTGTGAAGGCACTTACAGTTCCGCAGGTATCAGCCATATCGTCGACGAGAATAGCTGTCTTGTCCTGGACATCGCCGACAAGGACCATGCGGCCAACAACGTTGGGACGGGGACGCTCCTTGTGAATAAGGGCAAAGGCCGTGTTGAGACGGTCAGCAATCGAAGTGGCGCGCTTGGCGCCACCGGCGTCGGGAGACACAATGACGCAGTTGTCCACCCGCAGGTTCTCGCGGATCCAACGCAGCACCGAGGGCTCGGCGTAAAGATTGTCCACGGGGACGTTGAAGAAGCCCTGGATCTGGGAGGCATGGAGGTCCATGGTGATGACGTGGTTCTGAAGGACGCTCCGAGATTAGCCGCCTAGCGGTACCGTGTGGCAATACGGCAACCGGGGGATGGACTCACGCAGCCAGATACTTGCAGCATGTTGGCAATCAGCTTAGCGCTGATGGGGGCGCGCGACTTGTCCTTTTTGTCCTGACGCGCGTAGGGAAAGTTGGGGATGACAGCGGTGATGCGGCGGGCCGAAGCGGTGCGGCAGGCGTGAATCATGATGAGAAGCTCCATAAGCCCGTCATTGACGTCGCCAGGCGCGGTCGACTGCAGGATGAAGACGTCCTCATCTCGCACCGACTCACCAATTGAAACGCTAGTTTCTTGATTCGAGTAGTTGAGACTCATGGTGTTGGCAATGGCAATGCCAAGGCTGCGAGGTGTAGCATATTAGCCATCTGGTCTCTTTCGCATGCGACATATAGAGGTGTGCGTGTGAGGCTCTTGACGGGCAGAAAAGCTGATGAACGCATAGTGCCGCCATGGTGTCTGGAGATGCGGTCGCTGCATCGAGGGAACCAGAAGACGTACCGGGAGGCCACCTTGGCACTGAGCTCCGGATGGGAGGTACCCGAGATGAGCTTGATCTCGTTGGCCATTTGATCCAGCATGGTATCGGTGTTGCTTTGCAATGGCTGCTCTTTTTTGTCTTGTCCTCGTCTGTATGGCGGGGCGCACGGATTTTTTTTTCCCTCTCACGTTGCGGCTCGGTACCGTAACCGGGATAGGACAGTATGCTAATGCAGCCAGGGAGCGAGAAGCCAGGGCGCTATTGGCTTATTAGGTGAGCAAGCTCGGTATGGGGGGAAGCAGATGCAGCCTTGCTTAGCCCTGTGCGAATGAAATTGATGAGGGTGAAGATGCGTGGCGATATACGCAGAGAGCGCGTCAAGAGTCAGTCAGAGTTTTGCCCATCGGACCGGATGCAAAGGCGGGCGGACCGTGGCAGTTGGAGACGCCCGCATGCCAGCGACCATGACCTAATTACAGCGGTCGGTGTTGGAATTTTAGTGGCTGCTTCAGTGGCTCTTTACCTAATTCAATAGTCCTTTACCGCTGTAAGGTCACGTGCCGCGCATGTACAGTCAAGCCGCAGTGCTATGGTGCGGCGCAATATTCTTGCAATGACACAAACAGACAATCCAATGAGTTGATACACACATCTTCAGGTTCATGTATAGGTATCAAGCAGAGAATCTACAATATGCCTTAGCCAGGCAGGTACTTCTGCCACAAAAGGTGCTACTACAGACGTGGCTGCCTCTCAAACAAGCTTCAAGCCTTAACGCCCATGTAGCACAAAGGTTGAAGCTACTACCAACACTGCCCTCAACATGCCCCAAACACATCACTCCATGTCCTCATCGCTAAAACACGCAAATCGCTCATGGCCTCTACCTGGCCCCAGAACCATCATTCAAGGATATGTGACGGCTGGACCTGCATGTCTTGGAAGCCTTCGGCGACACCTAGATACACCTGTTGACCTCCTAGGCTCTCGCCCGCTCGCCTCTACACCGCGAGCACTGCGCCAAAGCGTCTTGTGACTCGTGTCTTTGATACTCTCGAGACTCCGAGCATCATGGAGATAGATTCCACCACACCGACGCCGGAGCTACCCCTCCCATCCCGCTCCGTACTGTTTGACGAACAGGCTGTGCCGCCCAAGCTGCGCCTGCTCATCGTCGCCACCGGCCCACGTGAGACTTCGTGGGCTCACGCCCTCATCGTCCGCTTGTCCAAAAACCCCGACATTGAAATGCGCGCCGTTGTAGACGATGTTGTTCCCCGAATGACCCAGACCATCATCACAATACAAAACATGAGCTTTGCTGTTGGCCACCCGAACCGCCCTCAAGACGTCGAATTTTATCGTCGGCAGGCTTTTGACCTAGTGGAATGGGCCCATATTCTCGTATGCTTGCCTCTTGATGCCGATGGAATTGCTAAGATGCTTGCCGGCGTCGCGGATACTTTGATTGGCGAAGTGTTGAGAGGATGGAGCTCGCAAAAGAGCATGGTGTTGGTGCCAGGCATGAGCAAGCCCATGTGGTATAATGCCACCACCAAGGAGCATCTAGAACGGCTGCATTGTTCGAGAAGATGGATACAAGTCCTCGAGTCCATTATCTGGCATTATGGAAAAAGTCCCAATGCGAAACGAGTACCGTGCTGGAACTCCTTCCATCAGGTGCTACGAATCATACAAAATCGTGCCAGTCTGCTCGGTCTCGGCCGTGATACTGGCATCATTATGCCGAGCATAACGATGCGTTTCAAAGAAGGAGCCAAATGTCCGCAGCTACCGCCCGAAATTTGGACCTTGATCCTTGAACAAGCCAACGACTGGGAGCTGGCACAGGCGCTTGGCATCTATACGACATTGCCCACGCCCCCGGCCTGGGTCCTTCATCCCAAAGATGAGTTAGACCATGTCAGAGTCTATGAGCACGAGCTAGAAAAGACTGCTTTGACCAGTACCACTCTGGCAGTATGCAAGAAGCTGTCCAACGCACCAAGTGAATACAGCCATCTATCCGCCCTCTTCGTCAAGCTTCTCCTCCGATTCGAACATGTAGAAGCGCTCGAGTATCTCGAGTCCAATAGACCCGATATGATCATCGCCCTCGAAGGTACCACGATACCAACTAAAGCATCATCCTTCTTTCCAAGCACAAAGCTGCTTCATTACTGGAAACACAGCCAATGGTTCGCCGACAGACACAGCTACGACGCCGAAGCCGTTGATGGAGCCTCGCGATACGGCCATGTAGAGATACTGGACTGGTGGCGGCGGCAGTCTGGATTGCCCCTACGATACACCGAAATGTCGCTGGAGCAGGCCAGTGCCAACGGGCACATTGCCGTTCTCCAGTGGTGGCAGGATGCGGCCCTGCAGGACGAGTCTGTGGTGTTGCGACCAGGGCGCGCTCTGCTATGGGCCTCTCAGAACGGACGGGCTGATGTGCTGCAGTG
Source organism: Beauveria caledonica (assembly GCA_030777785.1). Lineage (NCBI taxonomy): Eukaryota > Fungi > Ascomycota > Sordariomycetes > Hypocreales > Cordycipitaceae > Beauveria > Beauveria caledonica. The sequence continues at coordinate 127,044 of JAPFSE010000110.1, read as the reverse complement.
GTGGCACACGTCCAGAATTGCCGTTGCTTACGGGAACGATGTGGTCAACACGGCCTGCCAAAACGGACACGTCGACGTGCTCGAAGCCTGGCGCACGGCAAAGGGAGACGAGCAGATTTACGTGGACGACGTGGATGTTATGTCGGCCACGTCGTATGGCCATGCCTTGGTGCTTGAGTGGCTACGCTGCTTCTCCCGCGGGCTCCTACTGGGCATGAGCGGTGGCCAGCCCATTGAATTTCGCGTCTGTGACATTCAAGCATGTCTGCATCGAAACTCGAGAGAACAGAGGAGAGTCAGAGCATGGTGGGCGAAACATGGGATAAGACCGGCGGCGACAGCAAATGAACGGTCGAAAGAGAGTATGCGTCTCTGAGGATGCGGTCAGCATGAAGATACCACGGAACGGCGCAACAGCAATTTTTACATGTTAGAGGCAAAGAACTTATTGTATGCCTGATACCAGTACATGAGCTCCCCATCATATACCAGAAAAGAATTGATGATACTTTAACCCCTGTTGCCGTGCGACCGGGCGGATATATTAATCCCACCAACGAGATACCAGGTCCAAGACTGACAAGTTGGGGTACAAACACCCTCAGCCAAGAAGGAAACCCTTGACGTTGCGCAGGGCCGACGTCGGCTTCCAGGTCAAACTTACGTGTGTAACCTGCGTGTACAAAACAGTCGTACACGGAGCTTGAAGCCAGTTCATCCAGTCTCTTGAAATCTGACATAAGCTACACCAGGTCGGAGATGAAGTGCGAGGCCACCAACCAGCGCCGTCGAAAGGCAAATGTGGCGTCGGCGCCGCCCGTACCGGCCGATGCAGTGCCACGATTCGTCTCTAGTTTGCCGCTGACGTGAGAGCTGAATGATGAAAATCGACGCCAGCGGTACATGGACACTGGGGACGATATGGAAGGGACGAGTCTTGAAGAGCTATAAAGAAACAGCATGTCCCTCTCAACATGAGCTGCGATCACAGCTACACTCATCGACATTTCCCTTGAACGAAGACAGTTTCTAGCAAGAATTATACACCGGGCATCAATATGCACTTTACATACGTTGCGCTGCTTCTCAGCAGCGCGTCCCTGTCTGCCGCCTTACGCCCCGGTTGTGCGCCCGGCGGTAACTTTGACCTCTCCCACTGGACGCTGCAGCTCCCCTCGGGCAAGCCCGGCCACCCCGACGAGATCGGCGCCGGCCAGCTCGGCGACTGCCGCGGCTACTCCAACCCACGCTACTTCTACACCGACTCTTCCGACGGCTCGCTCGTTATGAAGGTGCCCGGCGACATGAGCAACTCGGATTGCGTTAGCACGCCACACAGCAAACATTGCCGTTGCGAGCTGCGTGAGGCCCGGCCCGCCAGCTGGGACCCGCGTGCCGACACCAACCGGCTATTTGGCGAGCTCAGGGTGGTGAGGAACGACGGGGAGATTTGTGTCGGCCAGATTCACGTCGACGATGAAGTGTCACACAAGCCGGTCGCGGAGCTGTATTATAACGCGCAGGGAGACTTGAAGATGGGCGTACAGCTGTGCGCGGATAATAGCTGCACGCAGAAGAGGGTGGATGTTGACCACGTGCCCAAGGGGGAGCGCTTCACGTACGAGATTCGATACGAGAGGAATGTGCTGTCAGTGAGCATCAATGGCAAGGCGTTTCAGAAATTGGACACGCACAAGCTGAATGGGCCGAAGAGCTACTTCAAGGCTGGCAATTACAACCAGAAGAGCGGTCCTACCGAGGTTCACTTCTACCAGATCAAGGTCTCTCATTAAGTATATGATTCCAGGTAGATGATTAGAAAAGATGTTGATTATTCAGCTTTTGTTTTATTCTTGCTCAATCCCGCATGCTGCTTGAGAATGGCAGCCTCGACATCTTCTGGAACACCTGCAGGACCGTCTCCAATCTTCCAACCGCTGGCAACGACCCAATCCCACGTATCCTTGATAGTCTCCGTTGCCGGCCGAACTTTAAGCCCAGCTTCCGCTGCTTTTTTGCCCGTGCTCTGGAGGATAGCAGCGTGTTGCTTGGGAAACCACAGAGGTATCTCCGTGCGCTTTCCAATGACCGCTTCCGCCACCTTGTCACTATCCACCCAATGTAGCGAGGCCCTGCCACCCGCGGTCTCATTCGCAGCCTCCAGGAGCCCTTCCATGGTGATATGGCCGATGCCCGAAACCATATCGAACGTCCCCTCTAGCCCGCGCTCAGCGCCGTCGACCAGAAACGCCGCCAGGTCGCGCCCGTCAATGAACTGTAGCGCCAGGTCCCTCGGCCCCGGCGCCATCGTCGCGTCCCCGCGCTCCATCCGCCGCAGCCACCACGGCAGCCGTCCGGGTGTAGTCTCGCCGGGTCCGACAATCAGCCCCGGCCGGACAATGAGGGTCGGCACGCCCGAGGCGAGCGCCTCGCGCTCCGAGCCCAGCTTGTCTCGAAAGTATGCGACGGGCGTCTTGTCGATGTCGCGCAGCGCCGACGTCTCGTCGTACGGGGCCGGCGACGCCGCATGGTCGTAGACGCTGATGCTGGAGACGAAGGCGTAGTGCTTTGTGCGGCCCTGGAGCGCCGCGACGGCGCGCTTCACGGCGGAGGCGGAGGCGGCCCAGGTGTCGATGACGGCGTCAAAGAAGAGGCCGGAGAGGGCCGCGTAGCCGTCCGGGGCGAGACGGTCGCCGACCAAGGCTTGGGCGCCGGCGGGGGGCGGTTTGCTACCGCGGTTGAAGACTGTGACTTGGTGGCCGCGAGCTAGAGCCTGTTCTGCGACAAGGCGTCCGATGTAGTGAGTGCCGCCGAGAATGAGAAAATGCATAATGTAAGTTGTTAACTATTTCTTATATAAGAAAGAACTTTTCCTCGTTGAACTGCGTCCTATAAATACGTTGATTTCGGATGACAGGACAGCTGGCACATGTTGCCTAGCCAGGCATTTTATTGTTACGTGTCCAATTCCTCAGTGCGATGCTACTATGATCGGCCTTACCTGCTTAGGTGTCTAAGTACTAATTTATTGTGTTGCCTAATGGGGCAATCGTTTAAAGAAGCCAAGCCGTGGCTTCCCGGCCCAGATTATCACAGTGAAGATTGACATCAAAATCCCCATATTGAATACGATAGAGTCAACTGGCATCCTTATCAAGACAAGCGTAGGGCGTATACAACAACTACAAGTTTGTCTACGGGGTTCCGACACCGGTAGAGAGCTGTGGGGTAACTGTAAGCCTGCCACCAGTTCTAACAAGAGTAATCTAGTGTAGTCTTTCTCCCGACATCTTTATCGCACGTTCAAGAAGACCCTTACAAAGTAGACTTGTTCTTGGCCCGTAGGCACTCAACTTGCCCCATCGAATCAGACTCTTTGCACACCCAGTCCACCATAGCATGACCAAAACCACCCGCGACGACGGCTGTGTTGTGATTGACAGAAATGGCGTGATTGAAAATCGACATGAGCTTCACGCTGTCGTCGTCGACTCGACGGGAAAGACCCTGTTCGTTGTCGGCGACCCATACCGGGTGACGCTGATCCGCTCGGCAGCCAAACCCGCGCAGTCGGTTGCCATTGTCGAGACCGGAGCTCTCGAGAAATATGGTCTAGACGAAGCTGATCTCGCCCTCACGTGTGCCTCTCACAGTAGCGAGGACCGGCATGCCGAGCGGGCCCGGAGAATTCTGGCAAAGTCAGGAAATGCCGAACAAAGTTTACGCTGTGGTGGCCACCCCGCCATCATGCCGGAGAGGAACAAGGCATGGATCCGGGCCGGCTTTGAGCCCACACCCGTGTGGAGCAACTGCTCCGGAAAGCACGCAGGCATGCTGGCTGCTGCTCGTGCCATGGGCGCCGAACCGGAGAACTACCATGTCATTTCCCATCCTCTCCAGCAGCGCGTGAAGCAGGTAACGGAGGAGATTGCGCGGCTGCGCCCGGAGCAGGTCCGATGGGCCGTTGACGGCTGCAATATGCCCGCGCCGGCGTACCCTCTCATCTACCTGGCCAGCACAAACGCCGCGTTTGCCAAGGCGGCGGATGCGGTGACGCGGGACGACGGCGTGGACACGACGACGGCGCGGCAGCGCAACATGGCCCGGGTCTTCAACGCCATGTCGACGTACCCGGAAATGGTGGCCGGCGAGGGGCGCTTCTGTACTGAGCTCATGCGGGCGTTTCAGGGTCGGGTCATTGGCAAAGTTGGCGCGGATGCCTGCTACGGCGTCGGTATCCGCGCTTGTGAGGAGACGCGGCGCCTTGGTGCGGTTGGATCGGTCGGGATTGCGGCAAAGATTGAGGATGGGAACACGGACATACTTTACAGCGCAGTCGCAGAAATCTTGGCCCGGCTTGATATTGGCACAGCAGAGATGCGCGCGGCTCTGGACAGCTTCCATTCAGTGGCTATCAAGAACACTGTGGGCGTCGTGACCGGTCATGTATCTTATCCATTCAAGCTGCAGGCTATTCAAGGATGAGATGATGTTGTTATTAGAGCGATCGCTGCCAATTAGAATCTACATAGACTTCTCTAGAGCTCTACGAGTTGTATTAGATTTATACAACATTTCACCTTTATGCACCGTAGGTCGTCCATGCGACGCCTCTTCTTGTAGACCGAAATCCTGCTGTCTTGTAGTGAAACTGGAACAATTCTTACGCAAGCCGTCAGATATTCGAGATACTCCCTGAGAAAAGCTGTCAACATCACCAGTCGGGATACTTTCTGCAGCAGACATGGTACTACCACCTCCCCTCGGACCTATCGCATGCTGATCAATCACAGAAGTATTCACATCGCCTGGAATCTGTAGTGCAATTAATCTACCTCCTCATGCTAAAACGTGTATTAAAAATTTAAACAAATATGTACTAGAAGCTAAGACCATGCCTGACTTTCTATGGCCAGATCAAGTATAGCCTGCCACTCGGAAACGCGCATTTCATCTGTAATTGGCTGTCCATTGTTGAAAGAAATCGCACTCGTAAAACGATGCAGTCACATCACCCTGAGCTTAAGCTTTCTGCAGCTCTTCAATACAAACTTCACCATTCGCAACGAGATCAAAGACTGTTTGTTGCAAATCGTCCAGCAGAAGCTTTGCAGACAGGCTGCCCGGATATCGTGGAGAATACTGGAGAGACAACTTGATTGTGCGCTCTCCACAAGCCGCATTCAGACTCACATCGTAGTCGGCTAAGCTGGTTGCGGACTGACCGTGCACAGAAACACCGACGTCGTTATTCCGACGGCCGCCCGGCTCGCGCACAATCGACACGACCGTGTGAAGCATCTGCGTCTCTGACAGCCCGGTAGCATGCTGAATGTCTGTGAGGGATGCTCGCTGATACTTGAACGCTTCCATAAAGTCATTCTGCACCTGTTTTGCCGTGTCTGCGACGCTGAGTTGCTTGCCGCGGAAGCAGATGCGCGAGACCATCATGTTGATCAGAGGCCCGGCCATTTGAGACACGCCATCGACGGGAGCATCTCTCCCGTTGGCCACGTAGCCAAAGAGAACATCATTGGATCCCGAGCGCCTCGCAAGAACAAGTGCCCACGCCAGCTGTAGAATATTGGCAATTGTGACGCCGTATGTATCGCGAAAACGGTAGAGAGTCTCCAAGTTGCTCATTTCGACGTGCGCATTATCGAGTGATTGGCTTTCTGTGGCAGAGGATCGAGGCAGACAGCGAGGCTCTGCTCCCGCAAGTCGAGATGTCCAATATTTTGTCGATTCGGCAACCGATGTCTCCTGCAAGAACTCAATGTACTTGCTGAAGGATGGGGCGGGTATGTCCGAAAGACCGTCTTCATAAGCCAGTGCAACCTCATTCATGATGAGGTTCAGAGATGAAACGTCCACAAGCGTATGGTTGATGAAGAGCCGGAAAAACACTTGGCCAGTAGAAACTATACATAGAGTCAACTGATGTTCTGGCTTCCCTTTGGGATACCTGAGGCGGCCGTCGTTCTTGAATGTGCGGTCTACGTCCTCGGCTGTCTCGCAGCGAACTGTAGAGACTTGCGGTTCGTATTGCTTCAGAACGACTTGGCAGAAAGCATCTCCATCTAGAGCTGGCGACACACACACTGTTCTCAAGATTGCATGTCGAGATACAACCGTTTGCCATGCGCGTATCAGAGCTTCGGGGTCCACGACGGCAGCCTCACGTGCCCGAAATTCGCAGATGGACTGCACATGGAAAGTAGAAGAGTCCCTGGCTTGGCTCCTCAGGATACTCTCTTGGGCAGGCGAGCAAGGATAGATATCCTCAATGCAGTCCATGCTTTCAATGCCGACAAGAGGAAGACGCTCGCTTTGCAGCCGGTGCAAGTCGTCATACGTGGTGTTGAGTAACGGAACGTCGGCCAAGCTGAGCATAGGTGACAAGACAGACAACTGGTAAAGAAGGTCTCTGAGGCTTTCCTGATAAGCCTGGATCCAGCGGCTGACGCGTTTGGGGTCGTGCATATTCTTGTTGAAGCCCAGTGTAAGAACCAAGTTCTCCTGTTGTACCGACGCTTCAACCTCAAACACGGCAATTCGCTTGACATTGTTGCCTATTCCCGAGATGTGAGAGTCGTTGAAATCGTTACTCATACGCAGTAAGCTCCGCGAGTTCTTATCGTCACGATACCGTCCTCCGAAATTGAACATGACTTCCGGTTGGTCATGTGAGGAGAATGCATGCTGTCCATCGCGGGCCAAGAATCTTGACGTGAAATAGGCAAAGCCGCGCTCAGGTATGCTTCTTCGCAAGTCTTTGGTCTTTATCAATACATCAACAATATCACTGGTGCCGACTGGTACGTGCATAGGAGTCATTGTGGTGAACCAACCCACAGTGTTGGAAAGGTCAATCGCGTCGCTCCATGGCTCGCGGCCGTGACCTTCGTTGAAGACTGTTGGGACAGGGCGATCTGGGAAAACTTGGTGAAAGGAATAGAACAAGGCTGCTAGAAGCACCTCCACAGGCTCGCTTCTCAATGGTTGGTTCTCGCCGAACAAGACGGAGGCGCAATCTTTGAGCGTAAAGTGCTCGTTCATGCGGTCAGCGTAGGTATTTCTCTCAGGTGCCACACCCCAGTAGCTCCAATCTGCCATTGGCATTTGAGCCGGGAGAACTTGACGAGGTGAGCCCATATCCTGAGCCCGACTGGCTTGGAGTTGCAACCAGTGCTGAAAAGTGGTGGACTCGACAGGGACACTGAGCTCGGGATGCTGAATCAAGTTATCCAGGTCGCGAAGGATGATTTGCCAGGAGACAATATCGACAACCAAGTGATGCGCCACCAGGAACAAAAGCTGGCTGCAAGTCGCAGTATTCTCTATACAGTGTACCGAGAATACTGGTCCCTCCTCAACGTTCAGACTGCGCTGCCCAGCCCAAATCACACTCTCAAGCTCTGCACGATTTTTGACTTGGTGAAAGACGACTTTGCATGATGCGTCAGCATCACTCTCAATTCTCTGTTTCCATCGCTTTGCAGATTTGGCGAACCTGGCGCGTAGCATGGGGTGAGCCGAAACCACACCCCGAGCCGCGCGCTCGATCTCATCTACACCAACGTGCTTATTGACAACGAGGCATACGCTTTGATTGAACCGGTTTTCATCCTTGCAGTCCAATCCGCGAGGCGCAAAGGATCTGAAGAATAGTCGCTGAATAGGCGAAAGCCGGAACTCGCCATCGGTAGCGCTCGCCAATGGCGCAATGGCGGCGTCGGTGATGGCTCTCAGAGCCAGTTGAGTGATTGAATTGCTCTGCAGAATGTCACGGACATGCATCGAGATTCCATGACGCGACCGGCATTGAGATACGACTTGCATGGACGTAATCGAGTCGCCACCCATGCTTAGGAACGAGCGAGCCATTGAGACGTCTTCCAACGGGAGTCCAAGGATGTCAGCCAAGACACTTTGTATCTGCTCCTCGGTTTTGGTGGCTGGTTTCTGAGGCGCTTCCTCTTTGCCGGCAGTTATGCATTGGAAGTAGTCTGCATCCAGAGACTGTACCCAGTCCATCAGTTTTCGACGGTCGACCTTGTGATGGGCACTCTGTGGCAGGGATGCCATTGAGATCCAAACATTGGGAACCATGTAGTCTGGCAATACATCAGCCAATCTTGCACGGAGCTTTTCAGTCAGAGCAATGGCTTTTGGCAGATGATCAGAGGAGGAAGGCTGTATTTGTGCTGAACCAGTAGCAGACATGTACTCATGGAGAGTCACTAATCCAATAAGTCGTGATTTGCAGGGTCCCTGTTGGGGATAGAGAACGACGCCATCTTCGACTTCTGGTTGCAAAGCGATATGGTGCTCGATATCTCCCACATCGACCCTCTGTCCTCGTATTTTTAACTGTTGGTCTGCTCTACCGACAAAGACAAGGGAGCCATCATCGTGCTGGATAACCAGATCACCAGTTCGGTACATGCGTTGCTGCTGACTGTTTGGAACCAATCCATGCTGTGTTCGCCAAGAGGGGCTGTGAATAAAAGAGGCAGACGTCTTGATTTCATCGTTGAGATACCCTCGAGCAACCAGCGGTCCTTCAACAAGTAACTCTCCGACGGTACCGAAAGGACACAGTTGGTTGCAATTGTCCTTGTTCGTGACCCAAACGGCACCAACAAGAGCGCGGCCAAGGTGCAAGGTTTCAGACCCGGTAAACTCAGAAGTCGTGGATATAATAGAGCATTCGGCAGGGCCATATACGTGATACACTGTGGCTTGGTGAGTCCACAGCTTCAATTGTTCGGTATCGCATCGCTCGCCGCCAACCATCAGGGTGCGTACGTCAGGACAGTCTGAAGGCTTGATAGTGTGCAGGACTCTTGGAGTCAACATGGCGTAGTTGGATCGAAGTCGTCGTATGGCATTGGCCAAGTCGTTGACTCGTTCCCATTCAGACGGCACACAGACGCATCCGCCGCCTGCGAGAGGAGTCAGAATATCGTGGAGGGCCATGTCAAAGGTCAAGGAAGCAAACTGAAATCCGCGCGTATGTTGATTTACCCCAAACCTCTTCGCAAGGGCCCGGACGGCTGTTGACATTGAGCCATGTTCGAGGACAACGCCCTTGGGATTTCCCGTGGAGCCCGAGGTAAACATGATGAATGATGCGTTGTGCGTGCTTGGATGTTGTTTGCCTGACCTTTGGGGCATATCTGACTTTGGACATGACATTGTGTCCATGCTTATGACGTGATCAACGACGCCCTGCAACCGAGAGGCGAATTCAGACAGTGTGACTACCACCGTCGCTCCAGTGGTCTTGATAATGGCTTGTAGACGTGCCATCGGATCGGCCTTGACGGGTACTGCGGCACCACCTGCTCTCAGTACAGCTATAATACCAACGACAGCCCATTTTGACTTGTCACAGCAAAGAAGTACAGGTGACTCAACTGTGACGCCTAGCTCGCTCAGATGATTTGCCAGCGCCTCAGACCATTGATCCAGCTGCCGGAAAGAGAGCTCGCCATCCCATGCGCAAACAGCAGTCCTCTCGGGTGTGGTAACGGAGTGGCGCAGTATCAGTTCATGTACAAGGCACGGTGTGTCTCCAGTGATTTCGCGATTCAATGTGGCCAATTGAGCAACTTCCTCTGGGCTGATGTACTCAATACAGCTCATGGGCTTGGTGCTTTTCTCGTTTGTATCGGTAGAGATTTGACTCAATTGCTCAAATATATGTCTGAATCGGTTGAGAAGATGCTGAACTTGAGTGCGGGAAAGCACCTTGTCGTCAAAGCGAGCCAGGATCTCGACCGGTGCTCCGTCTTGCGAATCGGTAAAGCACTCAACGATCAGGGCATAGTTGTCGAATCCGTCCATGGTCAATGAGATTTGTTTCATACCCAGCAGTCCATCGAATGTTGCCTGACCCCTCGCTTGAACGGACTGGATGGCGAAGAGATGCTGCGGATTGATGTCCCGTCCAACCATAGAACGAATGTGTTGAAGACCAGAGTGTTCAAATGGTACCATATTGACAGCCTGCTGTTGTACGGCCGCTAGATAGTCCTGAACCGTTTGTTTCTCATCCACCTGAATTCGAACTGGCACTGTTGTGACCGTAGGCGCCATCATGTCCAGTATTCCGGTTACCGGTGCGTTTCGGCCTGAAAGTGGCATCGCCAGAAGCACCGTCCCGCCAGTATGTGAAGAAATAGTAGCCGCCCATGCCGCGCGTAGTATTGAAGCCAAAGTAATTGAGTGTTTGAAAGGCTTCACGCTGATATTGCAACGTATGCTTTGCGCGGGGTCCGGGCGGTACGATGGGCTGGGCAGCGTGGGAAAAGGCTTGCCCAGATTTCCCTCCAGCTCCGATCGCCAAAAGGCTGCTTTTGCTGCTGGGTCCTGTGATTCTATGTATTGGATGAAGTTGGAATACGGAGTAAGAGACGTAGGGACCTCATTCAACAAGTAAATACGCGAGAGAGCCTCGAGAAGCAGTGGCAAGCTCCATCCATCATAGGTGCTGTGATGAGCGGTCCAGACAAAGTCTCGCCGCCCATCACTGCCTTTGATGTAGGCCAAACGGACTAGGGGCGTACCGTATGTCATTGATCGTGCGATGTCGTCATCCAGGTACTGGTCAAGGTCATGGCTCGTGTGCCACTCACAAGCGCGGCGAACAACTACTTGCAATGCTCCTGATAAGCGTCCGGGCACAATACGAGTCCGAAGTATTGGCACCGCTCTGCTGAGACTCCGCCATGCGTCTTGGAAGCGTTCAAGGCTGAGGTCTTTGGGCATCTGGAACGCCCAGCGGGCAATGTAGGCCCGCGGCTGCTGAGCTGTAGCCACCATGAGTCCCTCTTGTAGCGGAGTGCAAGGATAGATGTCCTCGATGTCGTCGATCGGCACCTCGCATTGAGTGGCTATTTGACCAAGTAAATCGTGCGCAGAGTTGGACTCGGAATATTCATCATCTAGCTCTCGGTATTCTTTCCACAAGGAAAATGGCGCCATTGTTGTGTCGGATTGTTGAGTAATTGTCGTGCGTTCCTGGACAGCTTGCGCCAAATCTCTGATGGTCGGGTGTTGAAGCACATCAGACACCGTAAAGTGAATATTTGAATCCTCAGTCTGGTTCAAGGCGACAAGGCGCATGGCCAGGTACGAGTCGCCACCAAGTTGGAAAAAGTTGTCCTCTACTCCGACTTGATCATGTTGATGCTGGAGAACCGTTGCCCAAAGCGCGCGAAGCCTCTTTTCCGTCTCAGATTTTGGGGGCGTCTTGGCAACATCTGCAAGACTGTAGTGTATAATCTCCTCTTCCGAAAAGCTTTCAAGGGATTGACAAAGGATTCGTCGATTGACTTTACCCGACGCTGTTAATGGGAGTCGTGTAATCGGAACATATAGACTCGGTATCATGTGCGATGGCAAGACACCCGAAAGAGCTTTTTTCAAGTGAATCAACTCTTTCTGAAAGCCTTTTGCCATCTTCTGGAAGTCGAGATCTGTCACATCAGCTTGCAGGCCTAGTGAATCGCGATTCTGTTCCAATATCGCAGCAATAAGAGGCCCGTGGAAGTTTTCGTTGGGAGAGATCAAGCATGCGACGACATTCTGCAACCCGCTCAAGATTTCTTTGATGGCGTGCTCGACTTCACCGAGCTCGACACGATTGCCGCGAATCTTGATTTGCCAATCCTTTCTGCCAATGTACGTGATATCCCCGTTGGCATCTTGCCGCGCCAAGTCACCGGTTCGATAAAATCGTCTGCCTTGCAGGCCAGCTTGACTAGCCCAGGGCGGATCCATTGGAAATGCTTTTTCGGTCAAATCTTTCTTGTTGAGATAGTCACGGGCTAGTAGAGGTCCTTCAACCCAAATCTCCCCGACAGCACCGATAGGGCAGATATTGTCCGTATCGTCAATAAGCCAGACACTTCCGAGCAGAGGGCGCCCAATCTTGGGTGCTTCACTTTTATGCAGGATTGGTCCATTGCATGTAGTAATCATGGAACACTCCGATGGACCATAGGCGTTGAAGATTTTCATTTGTCGTGCTTTCAGGTGTTCTTCGATCAAGGCTGGCTTCAAAGCCTCGCCACCGAGCACAAGCGTCTCCAGTGACGGTAGATGGGAAACATTCAACAAAGTTGCCACAGTAGGCGTCATGACGACAAAATTGGCGCCGTAGAACTGGATGGCTCCTTGAATATTGTTCATTCTGTCCTCTTCTGACATGACGCACACGCATCCTCCATGGCTCAAGGTGCCCCAAATGTCGGCAATACTCAGGTCAAACGTGTAAGACACAAACTGAAGCGTTCTAGTTTGAGAGCTTAGCCCGAATAGTTTGCCTTGTGCTGAGATGCTCGATGAGATGGAGCGATGGGTCAGTACGACACCCTTGGGGTTGCCGGTACTGCCAGAGGTATGTATAACGACCGCAGCGTTTCCTGGCTCGACATTGGAGGCTACCCGCTTAGTCGGTATTGCGGTGTGAAAAAAGGGCGAACTCGAGTCAACAGTAATGACGTTGGGCATCATGTCAAGAAATCGTTCAGCATGGCGACTTGTCGTGAGAAGTGTACAAACTCCGCCCTCGAGTAGAATAGTCTCTAGGCGCTGCATTGGATCGTTTGGATTGATTGGTACAATTGCCGCACCAGCCTTGAGGATAGCCAGCTGTGCAACAATTGCCCATTTCGACTTGTCGAAGCAGACGCCTATCATGGTCTCGGGGATAACACCCAGCTTGGACGCCAGGAAGAAAGCCAGCTGCTCGCCAAGCTGATCCAACTCAGAGTACGTCAAGTCGCCATCCCATGCGCAGATAGCCTTGGCCATTGGATCACGACAGCACTGAGAATATACAGTGTCATGAATAACAGGCTGCGCAGCAACCAATGGAATGTCACTGTTCCATTGACAGATCTGATGTATGTCCTGATCTGTTGTTGTAACCACGCTACGAAGCAAGGAGCTTTCACTTTGTATCAAAGATTGGACTGTCTGTAGTAAACAATCGACAAGACGCGTTGCTGCAGCGCGGCTCATAAAGGACGGCGAATAATCCAGAGCCACCGAAACACTGTTGTGGGATGCCACAATGTCGACACCTGCATCGTACTCACTGTCACCCAAAAGTGCAACAGTATCTTGAATGAGGCTGCGTCCTTGGTCGCCAGCGGGATCAAGCTGCCTGTAGGAGAGATATGTGTTGAACAAGCCACGGCCCCCAGTCTTGAGTGCGTGCCAGATGTCCACCAGCGGAGTACGCTGTTGGCTGAGGTTCTCAAAGAAACGTCCCTGAACGCTCTGCAGATTTTCAGAGACAGTGGAATCCAGGTCGAGTTTAATCCGGCTCACCAAAATATTGACGAATGGACCGAATATTTGATGCGCTTCATGTACAGGCACATCCCGGCCGCTGGACACGTAGCCAAACAAAATGTCGTCAGATCTGACAAATTTAGACAAAACCAGAGCCCAAGCAAGCTGAAAGACATTTGCCGTGGTGACTCTCTGTCTCTCACTGAACTTTCGAAGAGATTCTGCATGTTCAAGACTCGCTGTGATCAGTTGTCTTGGTACAGGCGCAGAAGGGCTGGCAGCTTCATTTTTGCCTTCGCTTTGCAGTTCGGTATCGGTCAGCGCCGGGAGGAAACAAGCTTCAGCCTCAGACAAGCTATTTATCCAGTATTGTAAAGCTTCTTCTGTACCGACTCGCTTGAGAAACGACAAATATGCGCTGTACGGAGGCGCTGTAGTGTCGGACGTGAGTCGCCCCTCGTAAGCATCAGTAAACTCCTTTTCCAGCAAAGCGAGCGAAGAACCATCAGAAAGCGCGTGGTTTATGACAAGGTGGCCATATACAAGACCAGACGGGGTTGAATACACCATGAACCTGTGGTTGGGATCTTGTCCGTAGTCAATTGCCAAAGAGTCGGTCATTACTGCCAACAGAGCCTCAGGGTCGTCTTCCTGGCAGGTCTTGTGGCCTACATTGGCGGCATATCGTTTGATGACTATCTGATCGAAAGCACCATCTCCGGCATTCGAGGTTCGTGGCACAAAGACAGTTCTCAGCATCGGATGCCGATCCGTCAAGGTCTGGTACGCCTGCAAGATTCGCTCCACATTCAAGTCTCTGTGCTTGTCTGGAGATTGCAATTGCCACAGCATCTGGGTTTGATAGATCCATGGCGATCGCGCCTGACTCATCAATATCCCGTTTTGCATGGGCGTACAGGGATACATGTCCTCGACATTCTCTGGCTGCAGCCCTAGGCTGGGCAAGATTTGGTCTTGGAGAGTTTTCAGCCTCTGACAAGTCGATTCGATGAGTGGAAAGTCGCTCAGCGTCAGCATGGATGGTGTCTTTTCCAGATCCGTGACTAAAGCACGCATGGAATCGTGAAAGTGGCGAGACCAGCGTTCAACATCTTTTCCGTACTTGATGCTGCGATCGAAAAAGAATCTGACATGGAGCTTATTCTGCCATATTGTGGCATCAACGTGAATCCCGCGTTTTCGGCCCCTTCTGGCCCTTGACGACTTTTGGAGTCCTGGCAAGGACTGCTGACTGAACAGTTTGCTTTGTTGTTGTATTTGATGAGCCGAGTCATCAAGACTGAAGAGAATCTCTATCGTGTCACGAGGTACGCTTGACGATTCATCGTTATTGTAGCTGTAGTGCAAACGATGAAGCTCAAGATCTCTTCTAGCATCTTTGGTCTTTTTGAGAACCTCAACAGCGTTGTCTGTGTTGGCAGCAGGGAGACAAAGTGGCAATGTCGTGGTAAAGCAACCCACTGTCCTGGAATTGTCCATGCTACCGCGATACAAGTTCCTCCCCTGGCAGTTTTCGAAAAGTGCGGGAACACAACGACTCGGAAAGGCGGCAGCAAATGACATTATCAGCGCAGCAAGGATCAGCTCCACAGGCTCAGTTCGCAAGGCTCGATTGGCATCACTGAGAAACAGTTGGGTGTCGGACTCCTCGAGCACAATGACCTCAGTATCGACTTCACCGCGGGTTAGCTCAGTATCTGTGAGGCCACAGCTTTCCAGGCTAGGATTGGATATCAGAGGCGTGATATCAGATGTTTGATGTGCCGAGGCAGGCTTCAATCCTTTGTTGGTTGATTCCGCCATACCTCGGATCCATGCCTGGAAAGAAGGGAGCTCAGCCGACGAAATGTCCATGTGATCTTCTCGCAGTAGCTTCTCTAGATCTGTAACAATGATGTAGGTAGATCTCTCATCCATGACAAGCTGATGTCCCGTGATGAATAACAGCTGCTTGCATTCTTCGTCTGCCTCGAATTGTATCAACTGAACAGAAAAGACAGGTCCACGTTCAATACAAATCTCCTGCTCTGTAGATCTTGCCAAGGCATTGGCTTCATCAAGGCTTTGTATATGGCTCACTTTGAATCCATATGCATCATCATTGTGCGCAGCGACTTGCTGCTGCCACCCTTTAGCAGCGTCGACCGAGAAACGAGCGCGCAACATTGGATGCATAGAGACAAGGGTGTTGACAGAAGTAGCAACATGCGTTTCGTTGACTTGCTCAGTAATTTGCAGACATATGCTTCGAGTGTAGCAATTGAGGCTTCCAGGAGTAGACCCGGAGCCAACAGGGTGAACCCAATCAAAGTACCATTGTTGAGCTGGCGATAGTGGAAATAGTTCGCACGCGTCTGTAGTACCAAACACAGACCCTTGTGTTGTCTCAAGCTTTTCGGTCAACTTGGCTATGGACTTGCTTTGCAGAATGTCGGGAACAGTCAGGGTGATGCCTTGCGTCCGAGCTCGGGAAACTGCCTTCATTGCCGCGATGGAGTCGCCACCTAGTCTCAGAAACGATCGACGGTCGATTGGAACTTGAAGAATAGGCAAAAGCAGTATTTCAGCCCAAATGTCCCTGATCCGCAACTGAAGAGGCGTCGCGCCAAGTCCTTGGGCATGTTCCTCTCCAGCACATGCAAACTCTTCGAGCCAGTTCACATCTACCGCATCGACACAACGCCCTAACCCGACACGATCCAGCTTGCCAGACTCGGTTTTTAATAACCTGGTGGTGACCGGAATCCAAGTGGTGGGTACCATGTATTCCGGAACTCTGTCCAAGAGCCAGTCGCTCAAGACGGTCGTTTGGAGTTTGGCTCGCGCCATATCCTCTTGGTCGATAGGAATCAGCGTCGCTGGAGGCAACTCTCGCGATATGAAGCCTTCAAGAGCCACCAGCGCCACAAGTTGGCCGTGGCATGGCCCACTAGCAGCTAGCACAATGGCAGCATCAGCTACAGAATCATGGTCCATCAAATGCTGTTCAATCTCGGCAAACTCTACGCGCTGGCCTCTCAGCTTGACCTGCGTATCCCGTCGTCCCACGAAAGTGACACTTCCGTCAGGGTTTTGCTGGACCAAATCGCCCGTGCGGTAATAGCGAGTCGAAGCGGGAAATGCATACTTGGATTCCCATGCTGGTTCAGTGATGAATGCAAGCGAAGTCTTTCGCTCATCATGGAGATAACCCCGCGCCAGATGAGGACCTTGGATAAGTAGCTCTCCGACTGCGCCCGTGGGCACAAGACGATCTGAATTTGTGGCGTCCACAACCCAGAACGCACCCGTGAGTGGAAAGCCGAGGTTCAGAGTGCTACATCCCCGTGTGAGCAGCTTGTAGCTAGAGATGATGGAGCATTCAGTCGGTCCGTAGCCATTCCAAAGCTCTACGTGATCAATCCAGCGAGAAACAACACCAGGCTTGACTGCTTCACCAATCAACATCAGATGCTTTAGCGAGGGCACCTCTTCTGGTGACATCATCTCCGCCATCGTTGGTGTGAGCAAGGCCCAGTTCACGTTGAGCTCGCCCATGGCGGGCACCAGTCTGTTTAATCGATCATGCTCAGAGACGATGCATACGCACCCGCCGATGAGCCAGGTACAAAAGAAGTCGTGTATAGCTGCATCAAACGTGTATGCCGAGAATTGGAGCATGCGGGTATCAGGGCCAGAATTGATACTTTCCGCAGAACTTTGGAGGGTGGTGCACACACTCTCATGGGTAAGCATCACACCTTTGGGAACACCGGTGCTACCAGAGGTGTAGACAATGAAAGCAAGGCTGGCTGGGGTCGCTGAGCAGGGAACGGCAGCGCACGGCGGGAGCTCTGCCATGAATGCATCATCAAGAACAACAACATGTTGAAACGTGGCGGAAAACCGACCAACAAAGTTGCTGGTGGTCAACATGATTTCTGCACCTGTGTCTTTGATCATCGTCTCCAGGCGTTTCATCGGCTGAGTCGTACCGAGGGGAACCACGGCAGCCCCTGATTTGAGGATTGCTAGCTGCGAAACTGCTGCCCACTTGGACTTTTCGAAACACGTGCAGATCATCATCTCTCGCTGAGCACCTAGTTGCTGAAGGTACGAGGCCAGCTTGTTGGCTTCCTCGCGGAGAGCTCGATACGTAAGCTCACCATCCCAACCTGACACGGCCAAGGCATCGGGTCTTAGGTCAGCTTGAGCATCGACCAAATCATGTAAAAGGGTTTCCATTTGAGTCGAGGTATACATGTTTCGTTTGCGCATCTGTTCAATTTGCCTTGCGGGAACAACATCGACACCTCGCAATGGCGCATTCTCCGTGACCAGACATGCTAGTGCCGTTTGGAAGCTCTCAGCGACACTTTCAATCATGTGCTGGTCTACTCGTGAGTGCCAATAGTCGAGTCGAATGTCAAGACCCCCTTCACATGGCTGGATGTTGAGCGAAATATCGTACTGTTATGTTGTCAGCTTTGGTATGAACTGCCTCCATCGTTGTCAAGCTTTCACAGCTGTCTGCTCACGTACCTCGGAAGCGGTGATCTCGTCCAGCATCACGATTTCAAGACCCGATCTTGCCAAGCTTTCGTCCTTTACTCCCATCTGAAATGTCATGATGGTATTGCCTCTTAGCTCAGAAATCCTCTGTCCTTGTTTCTTGTCTTCAAAGATGAGCGAGCCCGGCCGAGACAAGCCCTCAATAACATCATGCTTTGCTCTGGACAGCGTCTGAGATACCGTCGCTGCTTCCAAAAGCCTTATCCGGCAGACCATTACGTCCACAAAGGCGCCGATTGCATCCTCAATGCCTCTCAGCGGAGCGTGGCGGCCAGAGTTGACGTAGGAGAAACAGACATCATCCGACCCCACGTAAGAACCAAGCACGAGTGCCCAGGCTACCTGGCAAAGATTGGCTGCTGTGACATTGTATTCGACGGAGATCTTGTGCACTGCAGCCGCATTTAGGTCAAAGCGAAATCTCAGCGTCTTCAGGTCCTCAAAGTCCCGATTGGGGTTGGTGGGGAACAGTGTTGGCTGCGCGCCGGCAAGATAGTCGGACCAATAGGCGTGAGTAATTTCTCGGTCAAGTTGTTCTTGGTAGGTGACAAACTTGTGATATGGAAAGTCTGTGAGACCGGACAACTCGTTCTGCAGATAGGCCTTGGCAAAGTCGCGGAACAGGATGCCAAAGGACTGACCGTCCATTATCGCATGAGAGACATCTAATCTGAACACGGCAGAACTTTCTGAGCGTTTCCAAATGGTCGCTTGACCTGTCGTATTCTTCTTCATCGTCATGACAGCACGGCGTGAAAGAATGTCCTTGGCAGACTGTTCATATCGGTCACTACTCAAGTGGCACTCCAACGGTACAGCCTCGTGTCTCATGATGACTTGGTCGAAGTGGCCCGGCCTTTGACTACTCTCAACGAAAAGGGTTCGGAGTGCCGAGTATCGTTCCACTGTGCAATTCCAGGCATCACGGAGACGGCCGTAGTCTAGAGAAGTGCCAGGTTCTGTAGATTTAATTTCGGCGACCACGGCACACTGATACATGTCCGGGTTGGCTTGTTGGGAGATGAGAAAGACTTCTTGTGTTGGAGAACACGGCAAGATATCTTGAATAGCTTCCAATGGTTCTTCAATGATGTCTTTGACCTGATTCAACACGAGGTCATCCTTCAGTAGTGACAAGGGCTTCTCGACTGGCTCGGCCGCCATGTTGGCGTCGGGTGTCATGGAAGCTTCTCCGGCTGAGGAGGCTTTTTGCGACTCAGCAGTCCTTGCGAGTTCCTCGAGGCTAGTAGCACGAAGTATTTCGGCGATACTGATATCATAGCCAGCCTCACGACAGCGTGACATGAGTTTAATGGCGAGCAGAGAGTCGCCGCCTTGGGCGACAAAGGACTTGCCCATTTTCATGCGCGCAATTGGTCGGAGCAGCACTTTGGCGCAAATGTCCCTGAATTCCTGTTGCATGGCGCTTTGACTTGGCACGCAAGTCTGTGTCGGGACTGACGTATCTTGTAAGCTTGGGAGATCCATCAGGTAGGTCAAAAGAATGATGGTGTAGTCTGAGATTTGTGTTGTGTAGATTGTCAGAATACGTTGTGGAGGAGTACAGACTCTGTTCTGTAGTGATTCTTTTTTCGAGTCTTCTTTGTCTTGGTATAGAGTGAAGCTCCTCGTCACTTGCTGTAGAGTCTTTGACCAACGGTCTTGAATTCTCTTGAATTGTTCATGTACATCTCACCACGTGATTTACCACTGTTCGATAGACAAAGGTTTGCTTACGATTACCTAGAGCTTATGCTACATACATGCAGTAACAGATACTTGATGTTCAACGTCAATGTATTTGCCATGGAGAGCATAGTCCCGAGACAATAGCCCGGTTGGGATTCCCGACCCATTATGCTCGGGCCTCAATTTCTTCTCATGTCATGAGCATTACCCTACCTGATCCACCAGAACCGACAGAAGAGAAAAGAACTTTAGCCAGCCGCACCACCTTACAAAGTACAGCTAAAGCAAGCCTCAAAGCCGGGAGTCCAGATGGCCTTGTGCGCTGCGCTTGAGTGGCACCCCGTGAGCCTCCAACACGCTGCAATGACGTGTAATGACATGAGCTCTGCAGCTTGGAGCGGTTATATGTTGCCATTATTAATTTTACAACCTCACTGTCAGCGCGAATCCCCGGCCTCACCCCACTAACCCGCAGCGATTTAGTCTTGGGCGGATCGCCGTATATCTACACCCCCGGGGGTCGAGCTGTCATTTCAGTGCATGGACCATCTTCTCTGCAGCAGTCTGAGACATTGGTTTGCCACGTTCTTTGAGCTCATCGTGTCTCCTTTGTGCTGTACTCGGGCGGCATTGAAGTAGCCTTATTGCGTGACAAACCCGACTCGACCTGAACATACGAATGAGACATGCATTTCCAGCTGATGACACAATTCTAGGTTGCAGGTCGCGGATGCAAGGAATTGATTGATTGCCCATCTCTCCAACTCTGCTTGTTACGCTGGTTGGCTGGAAATATATTTTCGTCTTCATTGTGGAGATGTGTAGGCGGCATTGCAGCATCGGATATGTGGCCGAGACATGCATTTCCAGCTGATAACACACTTTCAGGCTGCAGGTCGGAGGTCGGAGGATGAGCGAAATTAATTGATGAGAGGTCTATTTGGCTATACCGGCTATGCCGGTTGTCATGTTCCGCGGCGTGGAGAAGTAACTCAATTCACAATACGCCTTGTTTTTTGTTACAATCACGCTCATTAGCTACTGTGCTCACGTTTTCACTTCCCGACTGTTGTGTCAGAGTCAAGTTCCCATCGCCATCAAGCATAGAGTCACGCTTTTGCTACAATGGTTTTTTCATCGCCAGCATGGGTGCCGTCTTTGGACCAGAGCGCGCCCGATCAGACTACCGTCGGGGACTTTATTCTTTCGAGACATGTCACGCCGAAAAAGGACGCGCCTTTTGTAGACGCCATCTCCGGTCATGTCTGCACTATGGAGATGCTAAAGACCAGAGTTGACTCTCTTGCGCGAGGACTGGCCAAGGAGCTCAATTGGTCTCCAGCTGTCGGATCACCATGGGACAAGGTGGTTGCCATCTATTCTTTGAACACTGTACGCTTTTCACCGAGATGTAGTCAAACACTAGCTGACACTTCACGTACTAGACCGATTACTTCGTACTGTGCTGGGCCATTCATCGGTTGAACGGCATCTGTATGCCTCTCCATTCGACATGCACCCCAGAGGAAATCAAACTCCATATGACCACTGCACGTTGTACTACCATTTTTACGTGCTCGGGTCTCGTGTCTACTTGCTTGGAAGCAGCCAAAGAGTTGCACATACCGACAGAGAGGGTCTATACACTGACTCTGCCCAGCACTTACACGGATGAGTCGGACCTTGTTGATTCTCCTCGACTCAAAACGGTGCAACAGTTGATAGACCAAGGCTCGCAGCTCCCCCATCTAGAGCCGCTGAAGTGGTCAGCTGGCCAGGGCAAATCCCAAGTAGCATTTTTGTGTTCTACTAGTGGTACCTCCGGACGACAGGTACTATTGCCCTCTTCCTGCTACGCGGAAATGCGCAACCTGATGTATGCTAACGGGTGACAAAAGAAACTTGCCATGCTCACCCACTACGGCATCATCACTAACCTCCTTCAAATGCGCGCATTCGAGGGCTTCGCCAACGACATCAACGGCCAGACAGTAGCAGCCGCCATTCCTTTCAGTCATAGTTATGGCATTCTCATCGGCCATCTCGGTGTCTTGCGTGCTGAATCACACATTGTGTTTCCTCGCTTCGACATGCAACTCATGCTTGGCTCTGTGGCGACTCACCAAGTCAATAGGCTATACTTGGTAAGGGTTTACTACACTCTGCATCCATAGTTTCCGCCAACCGACTGCAAGACTAACTATTTTTCCTTCTCTCTAGGTGCCGCCTATCCTAGCGGTTCTCGCTGCCAATTCTTTTCTCATGGAGCCCTTTGATCTCTCGTCTGTTTCCTCGGTAGTGACCGGTGCAGCGGCGCTTGATCCGACGGTAGCCGGCAGGCTAAAGCTGCTTCAGCCAAGTTGGGAATTTCTACACGCCTGGGGTACGGTACCTGATTTCTACTTTTTACCTTTTTACTATGCGTAATGTAGGAAAAAGCTGACGGTACAATCTCATAGGTCTCACCGAAACCTGTATTGTCGTGACATTGACTAGCATGCACGACGTCTGGTACGGCTCGAGCGGATCTCTGCTGCCGGGGTGTTTGCTGCGACTGGTCGATGTCAATGGAAAAGACGTAGAAAATTATGATGAAAGCGGAGAAGTGTGTTACAAAGCGCCAAACATGTTTCTTGGGTACCTGGGGGACCAGGAGTCGACTGGCAAGGCTTTTGATGACGATGGCTGGCTTCGTACCGGGGACTTGGGAGCAATCCAAGTGAGCCCCAACGGCCTAGAACATCTGTTCATCCGAGATCGAATCAAGGATATGATCAAGGTCAAGGTGAGTGGCACACATGAAAGTCCCAAGTTTGCGCTGACCGTCGATGACTCCAGGGTATGCAAGTTATTCCAGCCGACATTGAGACTGTGCTGATGACGCATCCCGCTGTCGCGGATGTGGCCGTAATTGGTGTTCCCGACGAGCTTGCGGGAGAGCGAGCCATGGCGTTTGTGGTACGCTCTGCATCTGTCATGACTGATTTGTCTGTAGATGATTTACAAGAGAGTATCAATGACCATGTGGAATGCAGGCTTCATGAGACTCACTGGTTGGGCGACAGAATTGAACTTGTTTCGGAAATTCCCAAAAGCCAAAGCGGGAAGAT
Source organism: Beauveria caledonica (assembly GCA_030777785.1). Classification (NCBI taxonomy): domain Eukaryota; kingdom Fungi; phylum Ascomycota; class Sordariomycetes; order Hypocreales; family Cordycipitaceae; genus Beauveria; species Beauveria caledonica. Next base: position 104,362 of record JAPFSE010000110.1, on the reverse strand, counting down.
TTTAAAAAAGTCGTTGAGGACTAAGGTAGCATCAGACTGAAACCTCTTGCTATAACAAGTATAACAAGAAGAATCGAAAGAGTTGAACCACCCACTGCGCAAATTACAATACCTTCTTTCACCTTGGTTCAAACTGGACAAGGACAAAGAGAATGGATAGTCAAAACCTACTCTTGATGCCAGTGTCTACTGTTTCCTGCAACATATTTTGTCAACGTACATATCATATCCAATCCAGTAGAGGCTTTTTCCTTCTAAATCTCCAACGCAAAATGTTTCCTTGGAGAAAGCCTAGTAGGAACAGTAGTGCCATTTGCAGAGCTTTTGCCCAGGGCACCTTGGTACTTTGTCACAGGTAGCTCCACCAAATACGATATACTAATAACTCTATTATTCCTATGGTCTGCTATTTACTAATCCTGAACCGGCCAGAGAAGGTTCAGCCGCGGAATTCCGCATATCCAGTAAAGAGACTGTCGCACTTGAGCCTACCAAGAGCATCATCTGTGCATTGCAACTGCACCTCGAAACCCCCCTCTGTATCCTGCGGGAGGAAATAGGCAACACCCTTTTCGCGTGAACCAGAACGAATGCAAGTCGGGTGACCCAGGGCACCGCCCCAGTCTTGTCGAAGCGTGTCCATCCCGGACATGTCTGTCACCACTAGATCAGGACCGGGAAGGGTATCAAAGTCCCAAGCCAAGTCAGTAACAGCCGGTAACCCTTCAATCAGCCCCACAAACTCGCGCATCGTCTTTTCGTCCATGGATCCGACCGCGTCACGGATCTTCATGGCCAGCATAGCCAGTGACGCGGGGCTAGAAGGCGCGCAGACGTCGACGAGACGCATGCGAGTCCGCGCGTTTGGCTCGTTGATGTTGCCAATGTACTCTCCGGAAAAGGCAGGCTTCACTCGCCCGCGATAGTCGATTCGCGACGAAAAGAGCGACGTGTCGTGCGCCTGGTCCTGGTGCAGGAGCCGAGCCAGACTCAAGTGCTTCCAGACGAGAGCCGAGACAGCTTCGCTGCTGGTAAAATGCACAGCATCACTCCCATCGGTAGCCACGCTTGCCAGGGCCGCGTGCAGAGCCTGCAGTGCGTTTTTGCTGAAATACCAGGTGCTGAGCTTGGCCGTGGCGGTGGTCGTGTTGGGCCGGTCCAAGAGATGGACTGCAGTGGGAGGCAAAGGGGCCCGTACAGCCGGGTTGATCTGGTAGTCGCTGAAGTGGTCGATACTGATATTGCGCGGACCGCCAATAAGTCGCCACCGGTCTCTGGTCGGCTCTGGCGCCGCGGTAGGGGAATGAAGCGTTCCCTGAGTCACCCACAGCTTGGTGTGCCGAGCCCACGACGACAGCAGCGTGTTTATGCCCCTCGCATCGCTGACAGTGTGATGCCAGGAGAGACCCATGATGAGCCCTCCATCAATCACGTTGGCTTGCGCAACAAGGGCTGGGAGCTCTGTTGCACAAGCCAACTCTGCAGCGGGCTGCTGGATGAACAACGCTTCCGTGGGAACGCTTGTCAGAGCAAACTTGTCTCTGGTTAGATTAGATGTACCGCCGTTTGAGTTGTTTTCGGCCGAGTTGACCGGGACAGCATGCTCGACAATCTTGAATGGCACCGCAGAGTCAGGCCCAAGCCCAAGTTGCAGCTCATTTCTCTTTGAACCCGGTAGCGGTACAACGAGAGAAGCAAAGTCTGGCACCTCGGTCAACGCAGCTCCCAACCCAAGTTTCAAGCTTTGCAGAAGATGCTCGACACTGGCGTTTCGGCTCAGTTCGAAAGCAAGCAAAAGGTTTGCATAGGCTCGTTGTGCTTGTTGGTCCAGGGTAGACAGTTGAATAACTTCCTCCCCGAGAGGAACGCTCAGTTTCACAGACGTGAATTCCATGGTCGGTTGTCAGATGTCACACAATGAGCCCGAAAGAAAGTACCTCTTACGGAGCATGTTATGGGGGGCTATCAACGTATTGAAAGGTTGAATGGACCCTGACATGGAAAAGCCGCGCGACACCGACCTCGTACGACTTGCCGTTGTAAGTGAGCGCAAAGCCGACGTGGACCGAGGCCACCAAGGTGCCGATGGGAGCGGCGGCGATGAGACCTGCAGGTCCGAAATTGCTGACAGAGATTCTCAGCTCTGTTCGTAGCCTCTTGTTTAATTTTAGCATCAAAAGCGAATAAGCCACGCCAGTTGTCGGGGAGGCTTGTCATGCCACTATATCTACCCTGGGGTGTGGTGTCAATCACGGGCCGGATCTCGTTTCCGAAAGCAAAAGCAACCAGTATGGGAGACGATGTAGACAGGTCCACTGATTCCCGTAACGCCAACGTGATAATGAAACCGACTCTTACCCGACATTCCGCGGTCAGCCACGAGCAGGGCATCCTTGCTATACGATCTTGAGGTAACTTTCTGCAACCCACACAGAGTAAAGAGACATTTTACTTTTTTACATGTGCTTGCCCTAATAGTAACAAACCCGAGTTAATCCCTCGCTAGCGCACTACGGGCCGTCCGTGGCCCCCAAATCCAAAAAAGACTGCCGATACGGGGATAAGGCTTACCTCGGCCAGCCAGCATGTACCTCGGAACACTATACCTTTACTCTATAGAAAGTTTACCTACCCACGTTGCCACAATAGATTAACCTAGGAATTGTACCGTACCCAGCACATCTCTGATACATTACTTTTGTGGATTAATCCACTGCTGTGTCGTTACTCTAAACTCTTGGGCGTCCATGCTGTCATCCGTCAGCCTCCCCGTCGCCAGAGACCCAAACAAATTGGCCCCCTCAGCCATCAGGGAGGAGCCATGAAAGAGTTTCCCAGTGTTTTTTACGTTTTATTATTCCAATGTGGACGACGTTTCCCGTCATTTCCTGTCATTCTCTCATCATATGCCCATCTGCCCCAGTCAGCTGCAGCCACGTCTAACCCATGATGGTACGAGGCTTTGTGGCTGCGTCCCGCTCAAAGGTGGCATCATGTCTCAATATCATGCATGCTGTGCATTGTTGCTCCGCCCCATTGTGCACCGAGTCCCGGAATCCGGACGCGGCTGAAAACTGGTGACTTTACGGAGCCATTTCCCGAATCCTGTTACGAGTAGTCTCAGATCCAAGACACACATATGTCGAGTGTACTTTGGCCGTATTCATGACTAATTGGACCGCTTGTTTGAAGAATAACCATCTCTACAACTTGCTTCTCGGTTTATTTAACATTAGAATGAATGTACATCAATCTCGCCCACATAGACTACGCGACTTGTAACATTATACCTACTTTTACTGACAATTACTGACAAGTCTACTGGCAACTTCACTACAAGTTACTGACAAGTCTACTGGCAACTTCACTACAAGTTACTGACAAGTATACTGGCAACTTCACTACAAGTTACGGCAACTTCACTTAAAAGTCCTTGAAAATTTGCAAAAATGCCAGACACGGACAATTCCCCATCATCATGGGAAGAGATGGAGTGCGGCGCAACATGCTCCGAACTCAGCAGCACGCCTCCCGAACCCATTGCAGTCATTGGCATGAGCTGTCGACTGTCGGGAAGCGCGCAAGATCCTTGCAGCCTTTGGGAAATGCTCACTTCTGGTCGAACGGCATGGACACCCGGACCTGGTCACCGTTTCAACATGACGGCCTTTCAAAACCCGTCGGCAGACAAGTTCGGCATGGTAAGACTCCAAAGCTACGTGGATTGCTTGCATTGGATCCGCCGCTAACTCACCACCTTGCTCAAAGACCAACACTTGTGGTGGACACTTTCTCAAACAAGATGTGGCTGCATTCGACGCTGCTTTTTTCGGCATCCACGCCGTGGAAGCAAAGGTAAGCTACTCTGCTCCAGTCAAGACGGCATGCAGGCTTGTATGCAGCTTCAAAGGGCTCGCCTAATGCAACCAAGGCCATAGATCCTCAACACCGCCTTCTTCTTGAAATTGCCTACGAATGCTTCGAAAACGCAGGATTGAGCATCGACTCGCTATGGGGCTCAAACACCGGCGTTTACGTGGGCCAATGGGCCAATGATTATCACGAAATACTAACACGCGACATTGACGCCCCGCCACTTTACCTTACTACCGGTACTGGTCCGGCCATTTCCTCCAACCGCATATCTTACTTCTTCAACTTGCGCGGGCCAAGCTTCACTGTAGATACAGGCTGCTCTTCCGGCCTTGTTGCCCTGCACCAAGCCGTGCAAAGCCTCCGGAGCGGCGAGACCTCGCAATGCTTCGTCGGCGGCGTGAACCTCATGTTGGATCCCCAGCGTTTCGTTTATCAAAGCAAGCTAAAGATGTTTTCCAACGAAGGCCGTTCTTTTGCTTTTGATGCTCGCGCCAACGGATACGGCCGAGGTGAGGGGTGCACTGCCGTCATGCTGAAACCGCTCTCGGCTGCACTGCGCGACGGTGACCAGATCCGAGCGGTGATCCGAAACTCGGTCTTGAACCAGGACGGGCGGACGGCGGGTATTACGGTACCTTGCCCCAAAGCGCAAGAGGAAGCCATTCTCAAAGCTTACCGAGACGCCATGCTCGACCTCCGCGCCGACTATGTAGAGGCGCACGGCACAGGGACCAAGGTTGGCGATCCCAAGGAAGCCGGCGCCATTGCCGCAGCACTTGCACGCGGAAATGATCCTGGGGCTTTGCTCCCGATAGGATCTATAAAGGCCAACGTCGGGCACACTGAAAGTGCTGCCGGGCTCGCTGGGTTGATCAAGGCTGTACTCATGCTGGAGCATGGCGTCATACCACCGCAAGCAAACTATGAATTCCCCAATCCTGACCTTCGACTAGAGGAAAGAGGCCTACGTGTAAGTACATATCCAAAAGCATTGCGCAAGACTGTACTGACAGACCTGATTGCAGGTCCCGACCCAGCTGGAACGCCGAACGCTGCGGAGAATATCCATCAACAGGTGTGTGAATTTTGCAAGCAGGCCCTGCTTTTGTCTGGTAGATTGTGCTGATGATTATCTTGGTAGTTTCGGATACGGCGGGACCAATGCTCATGTCGTCGTAGACGCTGCCGCCGATGCATTCTGTGCTTTGTCGGGTCTTGGACGGTACATCTCCATGCAACGCATCTTCTTCATCAGTGCAGCCAGTGAAAAGGCATGCCAGAGAATCTGCGCAGGATTGGCCAAATATCTCGCTAAACGTGCAGCCTCGCCAAAGACTGATACGTCAGAGGTTCTGGCTCGACTTGCATTTACCCTTACAAAGAAGTCTATTCATCCATACCGGTTGGCCCTAGTCGCGCAAGACATGGATGCTTTGATTGAGCAACTCATTGTTGCAGCTTCTTCACCAATTGCACGCCAAGACAAAAAGTACGATGCCCGCATCGGTCTGGTTTTCAGTGGCCAAGGGTCTCAGTATGCCGAGATGGGTCGCGAGCTGTTGTCTAGCTCTGCCACTTTTTCCCGATCCATCGATCAAGCTTGTCAGCATCTCCTTGATCTCGGCAGTGGTTGGAATCTGCGAAAAGAGCTTTGCAGGCCTCAGGCTACGACGCGTATCAACGAACCTGAGCTGTCACAGCCGCTCACAACAGCGATACAACTTGCCTTGGTTGACTTGCTGTTTGAGCTCAACATTTCAGTCAGTGCAGTGGTTGGACACTCCAGTGGAGAGATTGCGGCGGCGTATGCTGCTGAAGCCATATCTTTCGAGGATGCCATGACCGCGTCATACTACCGCGGTTCACTGACCAGCTCGCTGGTTGTCGGCAACCCGGAATGTGACGGCGCGATGCTTGCCGTTGGTGCAGATGCTGCTGTGGTGAACCAACGAATCAGTGAGATTGGCCATGCTCACGGACGAATGAGAGTTGCTTGCTTCAACAGTCCCAAGAGCGTAACCGTTTCTGGTGATTCCGCAGCTGTCAACCAGTTGAGGGCACTCCTCGTTGCGGAAGGCACATTCAATCGAATGCTTCCAACAAACGGTGCCGCCTACCATTCTCATCAAATGGAGGCCATGGTCAAGGAGTATACAGTGTCACTACAGAAGAAACTGTCTCCAAAGAAAAGCACTTCCATCTACGCGCCTCGGATATTCAGCAGTGTCACTGGAAAGGAAAACAACCAGGAAACGCCACTTGACGGAGTGTACTGGGCTACGAATCTGCTCAGTCCCGTTCTCTTCTCACAGGCTCTTTGTGAGATGTGTGAGCAAAAGTACAACGACAAAGCACTTGACATGATTATAGAAGTTGGTCCACACTCCCAGCTTGGAGGAGCAGTCAAGCAAACGGTCAAGGCCTTGAAGGCAGGCGATGCCAAGATTGCATACACAAGCGTTCTCAAGAAGGGAAAGGATGCACAGCAATCGTTGCTGGAATGCCTGGGCGCCCTGCACGTCTGCACGGCTACAGTTGATCTGAATGCCAGCAATGGGCTCGGTGGCGACGTGCCCAAGCTACTTGTTGACCTCCCTCCTTATCCCTTTGACCATGAACGCAGCTTCTGGCACGAGACAAGAATTTCCAAGGATTACAGGCATCGCAAGCATGCGCCTCACGAGCTTCTCGGCAACTTCTCGCACGATACGAATCGTGTAGAGCCGCGATGGCGCCAGTTCATAAGCCTCAAACAGACTCCTTGGCTCAAGAACCACTCTGTCCAGGGGCAGATTGTGTTTCCGGGAGCTGGCTTCATAACCATGGCAGTGCAAGCCATGCGCCAGCACATGCACGCAACTAGTCCATTGGTCAAAGTACACAGCCTCTTGCTTCGTAATGTCAGCATCAGCCGAGCCCTCGTACTGCCCGCCGATGGCCCAGACGTCGAAATCACCTTGACCCTGCGCCCAGAATCCCACACGGCCAAAAACTCCTCGACCATCTGGAGTGAGTTTCGCATCTTTACCGTGACATCTGACAGCGTCTGGACCGAGCACTGCAGGGGATTGGTCCATGCCGAGACACAGGCCGCCGACGTGGACGACATAGCAGCGGACGTCAAAGACACTGTTGATGCTGGCGCGACATGCACCCATGAGGTGACACCTCAAAAGTTATATCACATGGGCCGCGAAATCGGTCTTGACTGGCAGCATCCGTTTGACAATGTCTCGAGCATCCGTACTAGTCGGGACGCGGTCGTAGCGGTCGCTCGCAAGACCATTTCGGATGTCCATGTCGGAGGCATGGGAGATATCCTCCACCCCACCGTGCTGGATTCTTGTTTGTTCCATGGTCTTTGTGCAGTCCTTGTGCTTGAGCGAGGCGCCACGTCGACATTTGTTCCCAACTTTATCGAGCACCTGCGGATCTTCAACAGGCCGCCAGATTCGAGCAGTGAGCTCGTGTGCACGTCCAAGATCAGCCGAGACACCTCGACCTATGATGTTGTCATTCAGGAAAGGTGTGGCAATCCCAGCCAAGCAGTCATTCTCGCCGCCAAAGGTGTACACACAACAACTCTCCCCGGAGATACAGGCCTGAACGAAGTGATTGGCGACATCTGCCACAGCCAGGACTGGGTTACATACGTTGACGCCTGGACGCCTGACCACTGCAATCGAACTTGCAAATCTGTCGTCGCCCCTGCCAGCTCACTCGAGGATAATCGTGGACTCGATGCTCTTACTCTGCACTTTATTCAGAAAGCAGTCAAAGAGGTAGATCCGGACCGTGTCCCAGACGGACCTCGCCGTCATTTCTTCGAGTGGATGAAGAGCTATGCGAAAACGCCACTTGACGATCAGTCTCTCCAACCAGCCCCCGCCAGCCCTGGAATATGGGCTTTTTTTGAAGGCGTCAAGAGACTTGGACCACACTTGGCAGACATTCTCGTCGAGAAGACAGATCCTCTAGCTCTTCTCACGCCAGATGGTCTTTTGGGACAACTGTACAATACTGAGCGCTGTAAAAGATGTATAGTGCAGATGGCGGAGTACTGCCATGCATGGGGACAGCAAGCACCAGGGCTCAAAGTGCTGGAGGTTGGTGCAGGTACAGCGTCGGCAACATTGCCGGCCATTCAGGCTCTGAACGGCCGAGGCAGTACCAATGCTCACAGCTACACTTTCACGGATCTGTCTCCAGCCTTTTTTGAACCGGCAAAGGAACGTCTCGGTAGCTTCGCGGACACAGTCAAGTTTGACATACTGGATATAGAGCGCTGCCCACTGGAGCAGGGCTTCCAAGAGGCTGGCTATGATCTCATCATCGCGAGCAACGTCATTCACGCGACCCGCCGTATCGACTCGGTCCTCGCAAATATCAAGAAATTGCTAAAGCCCGGCGGCAAGTTTATGCTGATGGAGCTGACTGTACCGACTCCGCATTACAATCTACTATTTGGTGTCTTCAAGGGCTGGTGGGCAGGGTACGACGAAGGTCGTCAATTGTCTCCTCTGATACCACGCTCAGAATGGATAACGCGGTTGACGCGCGCCAAGTTTTCTTCTGCAGAAATGTGGTTTGAGGATTATCCAGAAGAGGAGGGAGGCACGATCAGTGTCCTCATAGCCAGTGCGCCATGGGACTCGGCTGAAGCTGAGCTACCTCCCATTGACGTGGTTACAACCGAGTTCAACGCACTCGAGTTCGGCGATGAGGCAATGTTGAAGACTGTTGCTGTGAGTGAGGAATTTTCCAACACTCAAATCTCAATCCGCTGTCTTTCGGATGTCTCACCAAAGGGCAATGTTGTTATCGTGCTGCCCGAGGTGGCTAGATCTTTGTGTCAAGATCTTGATGGATCTGCCTGGGAGAGATTTAAACACTCGGTTCTTAATGCGCGCGCTGTGCTGCTCGTTGGATGTGGCAGCTCATTCGGCTCCGATTTCATCAGTGGAGGAATCTGGCTCGGCTTCGCACGTTGCTTGCGACTGGAGCTTCCCAGATTACGCATCATCACACTGGATATCAGCACTCAGCGCGCTTTCATGATGAAGAGGCTGGGAAGTGTTCTCTCCCCGCTCACGCGCTCCATAAAGCTGGGCCTTGGCCTTCAAGGCCGCGGCGAGCTTGACAATGAGTTTCGAGAAATCGATGGACAGCTCTTTGTCTCCCGTCTCGTGTCCAATACAAAGTTGAGCGACTACATACACCGCAGCAGGCATCGGGCACCGCCTGAGCTCTCCCCATTCTTGGACCAAAGGCGTCCAATGTCGGCAGAGCTTCGTGTACCAGGTCTTTTGGAAAGCATCCGATGGAAGGATGATGCGAAGGCGACCAAGCTTGGCCCTGACGAGGTGAAGCTGGAGCTGCGCGCCGCAAGCATCAACTTCAAGGACGTTCTAATCGCCGCTGGGCAATTGGACGGCATCAATGAGATGCGCAACGATTGCAGCGGAGTCGTTGTTGAAGTCGGTTCCAACATGCGTGACCGCTTCAAGGCCGGTGATCGCGTTTGTGCACTGTACTCACGATCATATACCAATTACCCCGTGGTACACGGCGACTGCTGCCAGATTGTGCCAGACAACATGACCTTTGAAGAAGCCGCTGCCCTGCCCGTCGTGTGGACGACTGTTTACTACTCCCTCGTGGATATGGGCCGCCTGGAAAGGGGAGACAAGATTTTGATTCACTCAGCAGCCGGTGCTGTCGGGCAAGCGGCCATCATGCTTGCCAAGCATATTGGGGCAGAAGTCTTCGCCACCGTGGGTAACAGTGCTAAACGGGAGCTGCTTCGCGAGAGATATGGAATTGCCGACGACCACATCTTCTCCAGCCGAACCCCTGCCTTCCATGACAAGATCAAACGCTATACTGGCGGCTATGGAGTCGACGTTGTCCTGAACTCACTTGCCGGCGATCAATTTCGGCACTCGTGTAATCTTGTCGCTCCATTTGGCCGGTTTGTCGAAATTGGTCGCAAAGATCTTATGGATGATGCACGCATGTCCATGGGCTTTCTGCTCAAGAACATTACATTTGCCTATGTCGATCTCAGTTTGATCATGGAGGAGAAGAGGTCGCTTGCAAGACGTCTACTGCAAGATGTGGTCAAGCTTGCAGCTTCCGGTTCCATTGGCCCCGTCACACTCACCACGCTACCCATCACGGAGATTGAGACGGCTTTCCGTATGATTCAAGCTGGAAAGCATACCGGCAAGATTATCCTTCGAGTGGAAGCAGACCAGAAAGTCAAGGTGAGCAGACTTTTCGAAAATCCCGCCCGAGAGCCTCGCGTCGGTGGAGAGATACTAATCGTTTGAGTACAGGCCGATCCACCAGCCCCTACCCAAGCAGAGTTGAAGCCAGATGCAACGTATCTATTGGTCGGCGGCCTCGGAGGCCTTGGGCGCGCGATTGTCACGTGGATGGGAAGTCGAGGTGCAAAGAATATTCTGTGTACTTCCCGATCAGGCTGCTCGGATAAGCAAGGCCAGACGCTGATCAGACACATGGAGGCTCTTGGCGTCAAAGTTGTTGCGATGAAGTGTGATGTGACGGCCGAAGATCAAGTGGCCTCTCTGCCCAACGCCGCTGCAGATTGTGGCCTACCGCCCATCCGAGGTGTGATTCACTCGGCGATGGTACTCCAGGTGAGTGCATACTTTGATCATTCTCTGCATGTTCAACTGGGACATGACGACGCTGACTATGCTCCTAGGACTCTATTTTTGAGGAGATGACAGCGGATGAGTGGTGCGGAGCCATTGGTCCCAAAGTCGCGGGCTCTCTCAATCTGCATCGATGCTTTGGCAACGAGCTAGACTTTCTCATCTTCATGTCGTCGGCCGTTGCGCTGCGTGGCAACATAGGGCAGTCCAACTATGCCGCTGGCTGCAGCTTCCAAGACGCCTTGGCCCGATACCGCACAGCAGCCGGCATGTCTGCCTACTCGATCAATGTCGGTCCTGTCCGCGACGTGGGATTCGTGAGTGAGAGCCCCCAAGTGGCGGCGGCGCTGCGAAAACAGGGTCTGGGCACCATCAGCATCTCGGAGCTGCTTGCGATGTTGAATTACGCCGTGATGCACCCTCGCAGCGGCCATGCCAAGGACAGCGTGTGTGCTATTGGCATGCTTCCCCGGGACACTGACGAGAGCTTGACTGATCGACGGTTTGCCCACTTGGTGCGCCACGACTTGGTGAGCCAGACAGCCGAAAGCAGCGTCCAGTTTGCCGACATTCCTCGACTACTGGACGGTACAGCGCCTGCTGAAGTTTTGCTGGAAAATATATGCCAGCTTGTCTTGCTTCAGCTCAGCAAGCTCATCGCTAGTCCGGTAGAGACGCTCAGCTCTGCGCAGAGCCTTGACAGTTATGGAGTAGATTCGTTGGTGGCTGTAGAGTTGCGAAACTGGGTAGGAGCTTATTTGCAGGCCAACGTTCCGCTGATGGTGTTGAGAGGAACAAGCAGTATTCAGGAACTGGCCAAGATTATCGCCAAGGAGTCGCGGTTTGTAACAGCAAGCTGTTGAGCAGTGGGCTTTTTACCAGACAGAAATTTTGAGCAATGTAACGATTTTGAGTATGATCTCGCCCTGGTAAATAGGCGGACAAGCCTCGCCGGGAGCCAGCACAAAAGTGCCATGATGGATTCTATGGTACAAGGAAATAATTCGCCTTCACGATACGTAAGTAGTTCTGTTGGAAGGAGGTAGCCTGCCTCAGGCACTACGGTCTCTGATTGGCCAATCCGTCCCACTTTCCTCAGTCAAGCAGTGGCACCCACGCAGAATTTGAGAGTGCTACACCCACTGTATTTTGCCCTATATTCCGGCACTTCAGCCCCTTGGGTAATGCACCTCCTGCGTGGCCAGATAGATCAATCAACAGTCATCAGAATCATTAGCTACTGTAATGCACTACTCTTGGGTGCTTTATTGACTTTGAACTTTAATCTTTGGCCACTGTACACGGACATGCTTTTTCTAATTCTCAACACCATTCAAATTAGCTATGAGTAGCGCCAGCTTTATGCAACTCTGCCAGTTCAGGACGAGGGAAGAATGTGTTTTATTTAGAGTATTGCTAGGGGTACAGCACCATTTTGTGATTACCACTGCTTGTTGCCACTGGCTACCTGCCCTCTTTCCTTGCTTCATGGCTACGTCCTCCGATGATATTGAATCGGCAGGGTTAGGGAAACCCGAGGTGAGGGACGCCCGATGGTGCTGTGGCTTTAGTGTCGTGGCTTCCAACTTGCTCGGGTTTCCGAATTGATTCCTTGTAAGATGTAAGTCGAATCGGTCTGGGCCAGCAAAGACAATGAAGGAAGGGACGTCGGGCCTAGAAATTGGGGACCTAGAATTTGGGGTGGGATTAGCATAAGGCTGTGTCGAGACGTGGTAAAAGAAAAGCCAAGGAAATCAAAGACGAGGTAAGTGAATGGAAAAAAGATGGGGTAATAATAAAAGCCAATGAATTTGAAGACAAAGAAGTGAATGGAAGAAGGGCGAGGATGTGTATGAAGACGGAGGGTTTGAAAGGGGTGGGAGAGCGGTTGGATTCGATTTTTGATTTATATTCATGCTCCTTCCCAGAAATGTGTACTGGTGAAAAGCTACGCGAGCATTCGAAAACTTGACCAAGTCTGTCGTTCGTTTGACGGAGGTCCTGCCATCGCTTGCCTCTCTGCCATTACGCGAACGATTCCGATTGGTCATTTCGCCGAAGTCGGTGGCTCGGATTTTCGCTCCTGCTCGATGCACTCTCCAGAAATGGAAGTCTTTCATGGTCAGTTCATTGATCAGACTGCCGTTTGCCATGGGAACCGCCTGGCGATTATCAGAACGAATGCTGTAGTGTGAACCTACGTACTACTGCCATGTGAATATACTACGCGATTATGCAGAGATTAAAGCTACCCGACTAAAAATACGAAATCGAGGAATTAATTGATTGAATTGGAAAGGGAAAAGAAAGGATGCCATTTTGACCAACATTCATGGTGATGGTGATCTATCAAGAAGTAATCCATGAGCAATACCCCAGGCGCCTCCGATATCCTCCCATCCGCTCCGCGAAAATCAGTCTACTGACCGACAGATTAGTAGATGACCTACAAACATCAGCTGCTGTATGTTTTTATTAATTTTGTTTTTTTATTGGTTTTTTTAGTGATATTGATAGTTTGATATCTGCTTCTTTGTTCTCTTCTTCTCGCACCATGCATGTAGGAAAGTGCAAGTTCCTCCGGCAAGAAATACCCCCACTGAATGATTTGTATAATGTGCATCCTGAACAATGCCAAGTTTGGAGAATATGCCGGTTGCCTGTCAGCACAGGCAACAACTTCTGCAGGGTTCAATAACAAGATCAAAGATAGCCAAGATTCTCGAGCTTGGACTCCAACTCAGCAATATCAACTTCAGGGTACTGCAAAGTCTCAAAATCACACATTTTAACCAATCTGTAAACAGCCTCGTTGCGGGAGCCACTGCTTATTGGACGAGCCCTCGCAAATGCGTGGGCACAGATATGGACGTTGTAAAAGAGGTTGGTCCCGGTCGCGCTCTCATTTTCTTCTTCTTCTTCTTCTTCTGCTTCCCGAATGGTGCAGAGAGAATTGAAGGTATGCGCTTTAATCTCCTTCCTTCGACAGTATTGGGCTTTCTCCTTGATTGCCATTCTCCACGCGCGTCTCTTACCCTCGGCTGTTGAGTATTTGAAGCGTGGACTTGGGACCGGGGGATTAAGCTTGAGATCTTTTGGTAGGGATTTCAAGTGCATTTTTATGTCTCGATCCGATTTCTTCTGATTTTGGGCCAGCATTGTCAGCTCCCGGTATTTTTGGTGGTTATGGTAGCGTGCCCCTTGCTTTTCCTGATAGCACCAGAAACAGGTTTTTTGAGAGGCCAAGTCCTCTAAAGCGTCCGCCATTTTCAAGCATTGTGAGACTGTTAGGCTAGGAAGGCCATAGTATTTGGAATTTGACATTTTGTTGTCGTATTGTGGTTGTAGTTGGCAAAGTAGACGGTTGTGGTTGGCAAGGCAGACGGTTGGTTGGCAAGGCAGACGGTTGTGGTTGGCAAAGCAGACCGTAAAGGTAGAGACAGATATCTTTGAGAGCGAGGAGTGGTGAAAAGAATGCTTCTACAGCTGGGAAGTGGCGGGCTTATATAGATGTGGTCGGTCCGACGTTGGAAAAAACTTGGGCTTTTTGTGCAGATAGTTTAGCGGCGCCAGGTGCAAAAGCAACAAAATTACCTTCATGGCTTGGGATCTAAGAGGTTAGCCTACAATCATAAAGGCAGCATGTCCGATGCAAAAACTTTGTATCATAAAAGTGTGATAACTATTGGAGCCTGTCAAGCAAATCATCTCGGAGCTTTAGAGTTCTCGTTGAAGCCACACCACCACTTCGCTAAGAAGGCATATATAATATCCATGGCTTAAAATTTTTCTCACCTGCCGCCACCAGTCTCACGCATGACTTTGCCTGTAAAAGAAAATGGAAAAAGAAGTCACCAGTGTGGTTGCAAAAAGGCTAAAGTTGCAAGAAAATGATAAAGCTCCGAGACACGATGGAAACGAATGGGTGAATCACAACCGAGTCCTCTATCATAAGAGACCCGAAACACACAACCAAAAACTTACTGACGACCGCATCAGCACAATAACAGGTGCAAGCGGTCCACAAAGAGGACGATAATTTTCATCCAAAAGAGTTGAAGGCGCTCAAAATACATCTACATTGTATAGGTTTCCTCTTAGCGTGGTCGGGTAATGTTTAAGCTTCGTACCAAAAGCCAGACAAAACCAACACTATTTTATCAGGCGCCACCGATAAGTTGACCGACCCGGCGCTTTCCCCTGGGGAGCAGAAACAATTTGCAAAGTTAAGTCGCAGCTCAATGCGCTATTCTAGACGCTCGTCTCTATCCTTCCGAGAGCAGGGTCAGGAATGGCTAAAAAAGCCACAGATCAGAAAGCTAACATTTTCCCATTTCTTTAAGGAACTTGAACTCTAAAATCACTCGGGATACTAGGGGGTAGATTTGGAGAGCAAAAATAAAGGGTCATAAATTACACCCCCGATGTGAGTGGGTGTGTGCACAATCCCATTGTTTCTATGTATTGCAACCTGTGCAGCCTTTGGCTTAAACACTCATGTTTATGGATTTCAATATTTGACGTGTTTTATATATAACGACTTTCTACAAAAAAAACCCATCTAAAAAAAAGTCATCGTCAATTCGTGACCTCTAAATTTGACAGAGTTTCTATTGTATGCGGATTGCTGGCACAAAAATCTTGTCGCTTTATACTAATTTACAGCTTCGACTCGGAGACGACGAGGGCCGCGCGCTCGGCAAGGGTCGTCTCAGCCTCCTTCTCTATGCGCTTGACGAGAACATCGCAGGTGGGAATATCGTGAATGAGGCCCATGACCTGGCCGGTGGTCCAGACGCCGTGCTCGGGGTCGCCGTTGGAAAAGACCTCCTTGCCGCGCTTGCCCGAGACGTAGGGGGCCACCTCGCTAAACTCGCCGGTGGTGCTCTCGCGCTCAATCTTGACGGCCTCGTCGGTGACCTTGTTCTTGAACAGGCGCGAGGTGTTGCGCCAGCGGCGGAGGACGAGGGCAGTCTGATGCTCGTCCGACTTGACAATGGTCTTCTTGATGTTCTCGTGGAGCGGGGCCTCGACGGTGCTCATGAAGCGCGTGCCCATGTTGATGCCCGAGGCGCCGAGGCAGAGGGCGGCGGCGAGGCCCTGGCCGTCGGCGAAGCCGCCCGAGGCGATGAAGGGTATCTTGAGCTCCTGGCGGGCGCGGCTGAGGAGGATAAAGTTGGTAATGTCGCTCTCGCCGACGTGGCCGGCGCACTCGAAGCCGTCGATGCTGAGAAAGTCGACGCCGAGCTTGACGGCGGAGAGGGCGTGGCGGATGGTGGTGCACTTGTGCAGGACGGTGATGCCGGCCTTTTTGAGCTGCGCAATGACGGGGCCCGGCGAGTTGCCGGCCGTCTCGACGACGCGGATGCCCTCGTCAATGATGGCCTGGGCGTAGGCGGGGTAGTCGGGCGGCACCATCGAGGGCAGCAGCGTGATGTTGACGCCAAAGGGCTTCTTGGTGAGGGTGCGGCAGCGATTAATCTCGTCGCGGAGGGCGGCGGGCGAGGGGAAGATGAGCGCGGTGATGATGCCGAGACCGCCGGCGTTGGAGACGGCGGCGGCGAGGTCGGCGGTGCCAATGTGCATCATGCCGCCCTGGATAATGGGGACTGCGCGGGGAGAGGGCAAGCATGTTAGTCGCGTTGCGCGGTGCTGGAGAGTGGCTGCGTCGTCGAGACGGTGGTGAGAGAAGCTTACCTCGGATGCCCAGTCGGCGGGTGAGCTCTGTGACGATGGGCATGATGACGGTTGTGGTGTGAGAATTGTGTTATGGGAGAGATGCAAAAATAATCTCGCAAAGCAAAGCAAGAGAAAAGACGAAGAGATGTCGAGACTAAAAAGACGTCAAACCGGAATGACGCCCGTGGGCGGCCGCGATGACCGGGATCGGTCTTTATTGCTCGACAGCCGAGGTTGCGCCCCACGGGCACGGAAGCTTTTCCCAATCGGCTGATCCGGTCGCAGGTGGATCCCTCACGTGCTAGTGGTGCCTGGAGAGATGAGGCTATCGCGCTGGGGGTAGACCCTCATGACCCTGAATCCCCGCGGTAAAAGTCAAGAGTGTAGATGCGGTGGGAACATTGATTCATTCCAGTCTGGGGTATCCAGGAGCGATCCGCGATCCGACAGTCCAGTGACATTGGTCAACTTCAGTCTCCCAGCTGTGCAGGAAACTTTGTACATAGCAATCCCGGATGCGAGAAGCGCTGCCGAGGTTGCTAGATTTGGCAAGTCCGGCCATTGTCCGCCCAGCTTAAAGGTAGCATAGGCTTTACTAGCGGTTATATGGGCTTGCTGCAATAGAACCACAAAGCCGCAATCTTGCTAGCCAATAATCGGGACCCAAAAAAAGACCGTTGAAAGCAGAACTCAGAGGCCGCGACAGAGTCAAATTATAGTAGGCTACTGCATAATCTCCGTAGGGATACGTGTCAGCTCAAGCAAGTCGGCAAGATGCGACATGGCACCAGTGACTAGCTCCATTTCCGCTAAAAAGCCATTGTGAATATGTTTCCCGCCAAATCAACATCAAGCAAACTGCCTCCCGTCATTTTCCCCATGCGACTAGTTATTTTTCGTTATTCTTTTCGTCAAGCGCGATACAGAGCGCCACCGCAAGCGCCATATCCATGCCCGGCGCGATCGTCACCGCATACGTCTGCTGCCCACCAAAAAACTCCCTCTTGTTGAAAAACTTGCGATCAATCAGTCCCACGACCGGCCCCTGCTTATCCGCGCCAAGCACAATCTCCGCCTGCGAGTCGAGCGAGTCACCCCTCATCGCAAACACGTGCGTCTGACCATCCGGTGCCGTAAACGTGGCCGTCGCCTTGGACCCAAAAACTATCCTCAAAAAAGTCAGCGAGATCAACTTTCACCGCACAGCACCAAGGAGCCAAGGGGGGTGGCGGGGGTTCCTCACGTTTGATGGAGCTCTTGATCTCGAGAAACTTGTGCTTGTCGGGTGTCTCGGCGACGTACGTCGCGTGAAGGTGGAAATGTTCCTTGCAGAGGTCAAAGAGGTGATTGCCGGCCATGTCGTGCACCGACTTGCGCCCCGAAATGGTCGCATGGCGGCCTTGCACCTTGAATAAAGGCTGACCGCTGATGGTTTTGATATCAAAGCTGTCGCCAGAGAGGGAAAGCACCTTTTCTTTAAGGACAATGGTTTCGGTGCCGCGGGCAATGGTCGCGCTGAACTGGCCAATGGGCTGCGGGAGAGGCGGCAGCTGGATTGGTTGCTTAGCTTGAGCCATGATGGTGATGACTAGATAAGTTCTCGATCAATGCGGTTGAGTGTATAAGATGAGTAGAGTCGCGAGGCCGAGTGAGTGCAAGCTGGCCTTTTGCTTCGCCAGCAGCTCCATCATGAGAGCGGCTCCTCCAATGACGTCATCCCCGCCCTCAGCCTTGCACCGTGGCTTCGCCGTCGTTGCTCAGCCTCTGCAACAATGTGTAAAATCTGCCTACAATCAGAAATGGCGCCGCCCTTTTTCGGCATTTAACCGAGATGACAGCTTGCCTTCGAAAGCTGGTCTAGTTCTCAGGGTCCTGTCAACACGTCTGGCAGCAGGCATTGGTCCGCCTGTTACAGAAACGGTATTAGTGGCAGTCAGAACGATTCAACTCCAGCCTGGTCTTACATTCTACCTGCTAATATAATACCATTGAAGAGCTTTAACTAATAAATGGGAAAAGCAAGACCCCAAGCCTCTCATCGCTCCGATGCATGGCCGCAATCGGCATAACTAGGCCCTCAAACGAGATGAATTGCGGCTGTTCTGCGCATCCAACGCTAAAGAAAACACGCTCTGACCCAATTCGTCGCACAAGTCAGCCTAAAAAGTAAAAGTATCCGCCATGTGTTTTTGTTTTACGACGCTAGCATTCAGTAATCTGCCATATTCGTCGTACGACACGCTCCCCTCTGAAATCTGCTCCTAAGACTTTTCTGTTAGGCTGGCGTAGCCGTCCAGGCTATCTCCCATCGTCTTGATCATGTCGAAGATGTGCGTTCCCTTGAATGTTTCCGACCACAGTCGCACCACGGCACTTGCAAGCTGTCGGAGTTTGATAACGTCGCTAACATTCGCATCTCGCTGCGGCACAGCAAACTCCGTCTCATCTACCATGAGCCGTACAGTCTCGAGCAAATTCACTTCCTCGGCCGATGCCGGGGCATCTTGAGGGCCTATTGATGCTAAGCTCATAAGCCATTTGGCCACAAGAATAGCGCACTCAAAATTGCAGAGTGAATGCTGAATGCTCCATTCAGTCGACTTGGCCTTGGCCACGTAGTTAACCCCAACTTTGACCAACTTTGACAAGGCGTGGGTTGCTTGGAATACTGCTCGCTGCACACGAAGGTTACGCGGCAGCCCGGGTGTGTTGTGCATCGCCGACGCAATCAACATCGAGTCTCGCGTCTGCAGCGCCCTACTAGGAGGTGTGTCAGTGTAGAGTCGGATGTATGCCAACCGCAGCAATGCCGTCGCATTGTACACCAGAGACCCTCCAGTCATTGTGTCGGTGCTTCCAAAGTTGTTCGTTTCGGCGGCTCGTAGCTGGTGCCGCTGCTCAAAACTCGTATGCCACATTCGCAGGGCCTGCGAGCCTTTCTCAACATCCTCGGGCCTCAAAGTGCGCTGTATATCGTACATCAAGCCGGAAGCAAAGGAAGTTTGCTTCAGAAGGTATATATGCTGAATCAAGGCATGGATCAGTACATAGTGTCCAAGGGATGAAAGCTCGGATGGTAAGGCTGCGTTATGGGGGCCGAAAAACTTGGAAAATGCTTCGTGCAGCGTAATTTCAATTAGTGGTGTTGATTGCCGAAGTTCCTGCCATTGCCACGCTGTCTCGGCACGCCATAGTCGTGCAGTCAATGGAAGAAAGAGATGGACTTCAGATGTTAGCAGCGCTGGCGGCATGTCATACGTCATGCTGCACAGATTGAAGAAACAGAATGCTATGAGTTTCGTCCGCAGGGCGCCTTCTCGTTGGACCCATGTCTCCCAATCAGTAATGCCTACTTGGCTGGCATCCATGTACAGGCCTTCGTCTCTGATTAGAATCGCTAAATTGCTTTGAAGCGAAAGAGACTCATGCAGAATCGTCTTGATGCCCCATAAACCAACGGCAAAGAGCAGTAAGATAGCTTGTATAGTCTCTAATCGTGCTTGAGGAGTGTTGATGGAGCTAGAAGCGGTTAAAATGCAAGGCAGACAAGTAATGCCGAGAATATGTCGACTTACAGAGTATCACGGCTTCCGTCGTTGGTAGACGGTCTTTCTGATTGGCCCGAACCAAAAGAATTTCGATATGCAGAAGTTGGTGAAGGACGTGTTGAATGCGGGCTATACGAGGCCGCATTGGGCAATAACGCATGAATCTCCGAGCAATGTCTTCTTCGAACCTGTTCCATGGCTACCGACTTTGCGGCATACCAAAGAGCGTAGCCTCGGTTGCTCTCAAACCGGTATTGAGCTCCAACGGCGAGTATCGCTAGCAACAGCTCGGGCGCGATGGCTGCGGGTGACAGCGTGGGGAGATGTAGAACAGGAAGTAGATCGTGGAAGCCGCTGATGTAACCTTCGACAAACCGCGTCAAAGTATGCCTTGATGGGAACGCAAAGTCGCTAGACAACACAGACGAAAATCCATCCAGTTTCTTCTTGATAACCGAATAATCTGCGGCAGATATACGTAGTGGTGAAAGGCGTGAAGTATCCCCAGCAAAATCTGTGGCATCACGGGCATCAGGACCAAGGGAGCCGATACGTGAAGGCATCGCCGACACTGGCTTCGAGGCCATTCTCTGGTTCATACCCGCTGGTGAGCGAGTCCACATGTTCATGGTTTGGTCTGGTTCAAAGTGCGGGGGTAAAAAATGCGGCGCGAAAGAAAAGTCATCCAGGAAAACATTGTAGTCATCATATGCGGGCTGTTGAGCTGCCTGTTGAGCAAATGTCGGTATGCCATGCGTTTGATCTTGAGGTTGACGTTCGCCAAATTGAGGTATGGCTTCACCGAAGCCTTTCGATCTTGCGTGACTAGTCGGTTGTTGGGAAATGGTATTCATCATCGGGGCCATGGAGCCGACCTCACTAGCCAGGGCGGCATCAGACAGAACGTCAAGATTACAGGCAGTCATCCTCGATTTCATAGCGTGATCCTGTTGCATCGGCTGCTGCATCGATTGCACGTTATTCGGCATGGGCGGCTGGGAATGATACAGTTGCTGCGGCGGCGGCGGCCCAACGGGGGTGATGGTCGTTCGGTGCATGCTCATAGCATCAGGTTCAACATGACCGTCAGATAATGAGGGCTTATGCGAGCCCGCGCTCGACGAGGAGGGTCTGGGACGAGCATTGTCTTTGCTGGCTTCATTCAAGTGAACGAGTTTTTCATGTCGCACGAGGAGGTCCCTGATGTCCATGAGGGTCAGCTATACAGATGCGCTTAAATACCACATTGACTGGGTAAAACCAGCAGGCAACATGAAAGGAGTGTGGGAAAAGGATGTAAGAACGCTGAGTGGAGCTGAAAATGCGGTGCAGTGAGTGGCATTGCATGGAGACGACCGGGGAGACGAATATAGAAATTCAATGTTGCGCTAAACAAAAGAACTTTGTATCTTACCGTCGTCCAAATGTCTTGCCGCATCGATCCCAGGGACAGGCAAAAGGCTTTTCTTTTGTGTGAGTTCTCTCGTGCCGTTGCACATGTTCGACCCGGCTATGCTTGTCAGGTTGGCAAGGACACGGTTCCACGTAGCGGACATACTAACCGAAAATATTTGCTACAATACTGGCAGGGCAGCGTCTTGGGCTTCTGGTTGCGATTTTCGGTGCTCTCGGTAGTGGCAATGGCGTCAGGGTGCGTGGCTGGCGGAGGGTGGGAAGCCTGAGCCTCAAGAGTCTGGATAGGGAGCATCCCGGCGCTGGTGGGCGTTGGCAGCGATCAAGACCACACCAGAGAGCCAAGTGAGGAGGCGGGGGAATGATGGATTGGGGTAAGGCAACGACGCAGAGAAGATTTCACCAGAGACCAAGTAAGGGTAGGATTCTGCAGTATATGGTGTGGGGGTGATGTATGCTTGGGTGTATTAGTGATGAGCTGCAAGTGAGGGCAATGGCGTCGTGTCGGAGCAGTGGCTGCGCGGTTCCCAGACTGAGGCTGGAAACGCTAGAAGAGGATGAGCAGAGAGCCGAGCTTGGCCCCGTCTCACACGCCTCGCGATGACGCTACTCGAAAGCGGTGATGAGTCCGATGGTAGAGGGGGGAGTAAGGCGTGAGAGGCGTGGGAGGCGTCGAGGGTGCGTGAGTGCGGAGAAGGCACGACGGACCGCGTGGAAGGCGTGTGAGACGATGTTGGAGGGGAACGCCAGACACCAAGGAGCGTTGCAGCACAGGACAAAACCGGGCGTGTCACGCAAAAACACGAGAAGTGAAAGTTGGAAAAACTTGGTCGCCGGTCAAGGGCGAGTGAACTGAGCCGACCGCACGGGGTGGCGACGGGAGCCAATGGGCTAGAGCGAAATTGGCCAAGCTGGAGTCTGGGGTACCGTATGCACGATAGTGTTGGGTGAGCAATGCAGATGCTGCAAAGCGACTTGTTGTGGATGGCAGGCAACGGCGAACGTGGCAGGACGGATCGTTAGCTGTGCAAAACCAACCAGCAGAGGGTGGGGAAGACCAGGCGGGCGACGCGCAGAGGGCGGGGAAATCACTTGAAGGATCTCCGTCGACAAAGGACAAGACAAGGCCCGTCTAGGCCCTAGGCGGCCTTCAGTGGGCAAGATGCAACCGCTGGGCGAGAGCAAAATAGCCGTGCGCGCCGTGCGGTGTGTTGAGGTTGTGTAATGGTAGATTGGCTACTGGGCGTATGATTAGCGGACAGGCTGGAGTTGGTGGCGCCCCCGGACGTCTGGATTTTTGGCTCGTGAGGGGAAGCATGAGATGTCGGTCTGCGTGTCTCTCGAAGGCGGCGACGGCGGCGACGGCGGCGACGCTGGTGGTGCGAAATGCCGAGTGACAAAAGCGGAGCACCAGAGCTCGTCGGCGATACAGTTGAACGATAGGTCTGCGGCCGATGCCTCGAATCGCAATGCGTATGTCTTCTCCAAATCGTCAGCTGCAGCACGCCAGAGTGCCTACCAAAAAAAAAACCTAGCAAAGCCGAGCTTGTTGGAGTGTGGGGATGCAGACGTGCAGACCCCATGGGGATGGGATGGGGGAGGAGGTGGAGGAAGAGGGGAAGCTGTGTGGCTGGTGAGGAGTTGGCAAGGAGGTCTGCTCACTTGCTAGGTAGTGCTGGCATTCAGGTACATAGGTACACTCTACAACCCTGGGGTTGCACCGCAAGAAAAGGCGACTGCAAGGCCTTGCAAGCAGCCCGTTACCTGTCTGAGCGCGTCGTAGAGGCGTCTTGGAGGGGAAAGGAGCAAGGGGTTGAGCTGCTCGTCAACTGCGGATAGGTAACTAGTCAGTTGCCTAGGCTTGGTTCGGGCCCGCCTGTTCCGCATTGGAGTAGCATTGGGTACGAGTGAGCTGACAGACTTGTCTTCCGTCTCTGTTGCCGCGGGACAGTCAGCGTGGCCACAGGCAGTGTCATGATAAACAGTCGCAATGCATGATATCAAGTTGATGTTGCCTGCATCTCTGCCATTTGCCGACGAGTAATTATTAATCACGTGGTTTTGCAAGCCCCCGTTTCTAGCAATAATTCTGCCGGGCCGTCGCCTTGTCCGTTTGCCATTGCCAGCTGCCGGCCTGATTTATCTTTGTAGGTGTGGCTATCACAAGCCAGCGGCTGCACGTGTGCCTTGGTCCGCTGGCTACATTCATGAAAACATCAAGCTGCAAGGAACTTCCTGCTGTTCATCTGCTTGTAATCACTGTTAATATCTAGGCAACCCGTCGAGCGAGTCGGCGTACAACGCTAGCACCTGCTGCCCGGTGTGACCGACCCCATTCGCTGCCTGCATACTGGCAGCATACACCTGTTGTCGATTGACCGGCCTATGCAACCACCCATCACCACCAGCAGTGCGTTCCTGTGTGTCCAACGCAACCCTTCCCACTGGAATTTCACCGTCAATGAAAACACCTGGATATCATCTCCAGCTTTGTTGGCCCCCATTCGAAACTATGAGTTTTGCTCTCCTAGCAAGCCGTAACACGTCACTGATCAGGGTTGAGCATTGCAGAATCACATCGTTATCGCCCCGCCTGCTGCCGTATGTGATGGTAGATACATTCTAGATCAAGAGCCACCTTGCAGCCCGTCGAGACCCTTGGGCCGCCCCTCGCCCGCATACTGTCATTTGCAGACTGCAGCCAAGTGGCCCTCGTACACACACGTACCAAGAACAAGACTGTACTGCATCTAAGCTAGCTCCTCGCATTCGCATAGCGGGATCTGTGAGGGTAAAGATCTTCAAGCAGGCTGTGTTTGGAAATCACAGCCGGCACATGCACTAACAAATTCTAGGCTCGGTTTGGGCTCATACCCGCTGCAGAGTACATATGTTAAAAGCTCAACTTCTATGCAGGGACTACGGATAGTTAGCAATTCGTCAGATGGGGGCAGGTCTCGGATTAGTTAAATAGTAAACTAGCAACTAAATAGACGGTCGGCACTCCACATGTGCAAGACATTTGAACACGTCTCTCCCTGTAATTACAGCCTTTTTATCGTTTACGCTGTTTTTTCGCTTCTGCAGATGGTCACGAGCCTGCAAAATATGTAGCCGATGAGCGGATCATTTGTGAGGCACAAGATAGTGGCGTGTGTACTGTTCAGTACGCCATAGCAGGAAATGGTAGTGTAGCAATTGCATCGTTGCCTTTTGTCGAATAGCCCGAGTTGGAACCCCGATTTAATTCCGGTGTCTCACCAGCGGGTAGAAACGTGGGAATCCACAAACTCATCCTTGCGTGGTGTCGATTATGGGTTATAGCGCAAGACTTTACTGTAGGTTAATGGCGGCTCCGTCCAAATGATGAACAAAACGTAAATCGCTTTTGGGCTGACCTTATCCTGCCCTGGCGAAACCCCTGGCCCTCTCGCCAGAGCCTGAGCCAGCATCGGCGGAAGTTGGCTGTGTTGCAGGCTTGCAGGCTTGCAGGCTTGCAGCATCGGTCCCTTTGCTAGCGCTCCCCACTTGCGAGTAATAAGGACATCTCAACAACCAGCATGGTATCGGAGCTGACCTCTTGGAACATTGCCGTTTCAACATTGTCAACATGCGCCTCATTACCGCCGTCACGGCGGCTATGCTGGTCAGCTCCAGTGCCAGCCTCACCCTCGACGTCCCAACAGCCACGCACGTTGTCACAGTCGACATGCTGCCTCACCCCCCGCAAATCACCGCCGCACTGGAGCAGCGCGACGGCTTCAACAAGACGTGCGCGCATTCCGTCTACAGCAAGGCCTTTAGCAGGTCCGTCATCAACGACGAGCTGAGCTCTTCTCTCCGCTCCTCCCTGTCCCTCAGCGGTGCCTCTCCACACCCCTGGCAAGGGAACCTCTGCACAGTCACGCTCGCCTCGAGCCTGTCCTCCGACTACATCTCCTATCTCAGCCAAGCCAAGAGCAAGTACACAAGCGCGACGGATTATCTCAGAAGCGTACACACGGATTGCGGCGGTCCCGTCTTCCAGGTCAGCGTCAGACCCCTCTGCACGAAAAAGTCCCTGACGGCCGTCTTCACCGGTTCGGGGTCCCCAAAAACGACTGCGCTACCTGCTGTGCCCCCAAACAACGGAGTCAGCATTGATGTCAACACGGGCAACGTTAGCATGATCAATCTCGCTGCAAATGATGAGGACTCCGAGGCACCACAGCGGGGTACCGCTCGCGGCGCTGTTGTTGCAATGGCAGTCGTGGCCGGCGCCGCACTGATGGTATGATTGGCATCCATATATTCAGAAGCTATACCACTCCGTTTCATGTTTGAAATTACCCGAGGGAAGCAGATATACCAGATCATTTCAGGGCGACACAATGTATTGTATATAGTTACGAGGCGCCGGCTAGCCTCTCATGGTACATAATGTTATATGCGCTTGTCAATACCACTTTGAGCATCGTTTTCTTTTCTCTGGACATATCCAAGCTGACTGTCACGGTTTCATTGATCCGATGCTCATCGAAGCGATATTGCCAATGTCTCGCCACTGCAAAGGGTTTCGAAAGCCTCACGGATGCTGTCATGTTTGACAGGTGGGTAGCCAGATCGGTCAACTGACGCATGCGAGCTCACATCGTATTGACTGAAGAGTTGTTGCCCAATCAACTCGTACACATTATGTAACTACATGTCGGCAGAGTATCCGATAGGAACTGGATCCCATTGCAACAGCTTATTCTGCAGCATTGGTAGCACGACCCGCAAATTCCACCACCATGAAACGTCGTGCGCAGTTTAATTCTAACCCGCCACATTGCCCTATAAGCATAGACGTCTTGGCATACTACAATACTTTAAATATAATTATAAAATGTCCCGCGGGTCCTCGTGGACATGCTCAGGTCCCAAGGGCCTTGGCCGCTTGGCACCACGGCTTGATCCACTAGAAGCGACGGTGCCCAGGCATTGGTGAGCAGGATTGAGAATATATTTGCACACACGAAATTGAAATCTTTTCATTGGAGAGCTAGGCTCCGGAAACCAATGTTGCAGTCAATGTCTCTTACGATTGTGCAACGCCGCAGCGCCCGCGTGCTTATAATAGACCGGACGAGCCTGCACCTGCATCGTCTACGTTGACGCTCCTTCCCAATCAGTAACTACTGTCTCGTCGCTCTACACAGCCGGATGGTTGATCTAGATTTCAGACAAAGATGGCGTCATTCAATCTAGGTCACTGGCTCTTCATCGCCGCCATCCCTGCTGTGCTTGGCGATGGCATCGGCATCATTGGCTTTGGCACGACCATGTACCAGCCGTTCTGCGCATATGCGTGCCGTTCCGTCCTTGACAGATCGCCGTTACTATGCACGCCAGAACACGAGGACAATTCCGCAGGCGGCCATCACGCGCCTGCCATCACGCCAGAAAGCTGCTTCGCCAGTGATCCGGCCTTTGCGCAGACGCTGGCTCTCTGCATCGACACGTATTGCCCGGGCAGCGATGCACCCCGACTTGGCGTCATCGAAGAGTACTGGGCCTCGCATCTGGCCACGGGAATGATTGGGAATTTCTCTTGGGTGCCAGCCATGACGTACCAAGAAGCCTTGCAGCGCGCAAGACTCGACGAGCACAACAGTACGCTGGCCGGAAACACCACGACCTCGACGAGCCCCCATGCGGGCCACGGAAAGCGAGTTCTCCTTGCGCGACATGGTGGTCATGAAGAGGAGGAGGAAGTTGACACGACGCCAGTGAATACTACTCTGCCAGTGCTTAAGCCTGGTGCTCCGTTAAACGTCACGAGCTTCGTCCGCCCGTCGGACTGGCTAAAGAATTACAACGGCCACAAGTCATTTGAGTTGAATGAAATCGGACACTCCAAGTATACGTATGTATCAATACTATCCCATTATCAAGACTTGGCCCCATTCTGATCTCCAATATTCTAGCATCATCATCACGGTCGTTCCATTCCTACTTGCCATTGCCGCGTCACTTCCTCGATTCATCCCAGGCCTCACACGCGCCACCTCATGGGCTTGGTTCAACTCAATGATTATATACCCACCCCTCTATGGCAAAAAGCATCGACAGCCTACTGCGCAGGCTATCGGCGGTGGCTTCATGCCCACACGCGGGCAGTCTCTCTACATCTTGGTCGTCGTGGCGCTCAACATAGTATTTCTCATGGTACCGTACTACACCCTGCAGCCACAGACTACGTTTGTCACAGTGCGCGAGCAAGAACTGAGTGTTATTGGCTGTCGCGCTGGTGCTCTGGCGATGGGCAACGTTGTCGTTCTTACAGTCTTTGCGGGCAGGAACAATCCACTTCTGGCGCTGACAGGTTGGAACTACGATACCTATCTGCTCCTTCACCGCACATTTGGATACTTGGCCATCTTTCACACTGTGGTGCATTCGGTTCTGCTACTGGCATACTATGTCATGTTTGGCGACTATCAGGCAGAACTAGTGCGGCTATATTGGATCTGGGGCATCGTCGCCACCATGGCGGCTGTCCTGCTGTGGCCAGCCTCGATGTTGGTCGTTCGCAAGCGCTTTTACGAGGTTTTTCTCTCTGTCCATCACCTCCTCGTAGCTTTGTTCCTCATTGGCTACTTTTACCACATCTTCTACCGCTACAGCTTTAAATGGGGGTACGAGATTTGGTGCTACATCGCCGGTGCTATTTGGGGCACGGAGCGCCTGATCCGGCTGGTACGCATGGTGTTTATAGGTCGACGTACAGCGGATGTCATTGTTGTGCCTGGCTGTGAAGGCGAATATCTCCGCATCGATATCGACGGTGCTCACGCGACCGGGCTTGTTTACCTTTACTTTCCGACTCTAAGCTGGCGGTTCTGGGAGAATCACCCATTTTCGGTTGCATCCTCATTCTCCATCAGCGACTTGAGCGGAGACGATTCTACGGATGCAGAGAGCCCCAGCGACGGGCTTGCGGAGGAGAAGAAGTTGCCAACAAATATTGAGACAGCACCAGCCGCCTCGTCGCGCAGGACCATTGTCACACCCGTCTCCAGTCACCGTATATCTATCCTCGTCCGCGTTCAAGCAGGCATGACCGCACGCTTGGCCGCCAGAGTAGCGGCTGAAGGTAGCAAGATTCGCCTACCCGTCGTTGTGGAAGGCTCATACCACGCCATATCAGCGTCGGAGCTATCGCAATGTACGTCCATTGTCTGCATCGCCGGTGGGGTGGGCATCAGCGCTGTGCTCTCCATTCTGCGCGAGAAAGGGTGCCGCAGGCGTCTGTTCTGGGGTGTCCGTGATCGCAGTGTTGTGGACGAATGCAAGAAAGATATCCTAAACCTGCCAGCGGCAGTGCAAGTGGATGTTAGTGTCGGTCAACGCCTGGATATACGATCGATACTGAAGGAGGAACTCCTAGCACGGACAGGCGATTGTGGCCCTGTAGGAGTCGTTGTGTGTGGACCGCCAGAAATGGCCGACGACGTAAGGAATGAAGTCTCTAGACTAGCCAGGGGCGGTTCTCTGACGCGCGGTGTCGTGCTGCTGGATGAAGCATTTACGTGGTAGTACGGCTTCTAGTCCATCAAATTTGTTCAGTGCCTATATACTGGTCAAATATGTATATACTGGTCGAACACTTTCATACTGGCCAACTAGATTTACATGTATCATTGTCAGTAAAAGTCCTCCATCACCATGCCCCTTACTGCGCAACGAAAACCATGGGCTCGCCGTTGTGCACCGTGGCGCACATTTTTCCATCTCCGCCCGAGGTGTACGTCTTTCCGTCGAAGACGCCCCTCCACGTCTTGTTGTTCTTTTGCGTGTAGAAGCAAAACTGGCGCTGCTGACCCTGGCCAATATTGCTGGTGAGGGCGATGACGGCGCCGTCTTGGCGGCTCCAGGCATAGGCGTCGTTCTCGACAAACAAGTGCACGTGGTCGTCGCCGGGCAGGCCGCCGTGGTCGCTGCGGACGCGGCCGAGGGCACTCAAAAACTTGTACACGTCGGCGTCGGTGCGGTAGCCGCTGCGCCAGAGATCCTCGCGGTTGGCGGGGTCACCGGCGCCGTGGTAGCCTTGCTCGGAGCCGTAGTAGACAATGGGGATGCCGCGGGCGAGCATGACATAGGTGAGGGCGTTTTTGAAGAGCGAGACGTCGTTTTTCTGCGCGAGGAAGCGCGGCTGGTCGTGGTTGTCGACAAAGGTGCCGAGGGTGGCGGCGTCGGGCACGAGGGCGCCGACACGGTTGTGCATGTCGACGAGGCCTTGGGACGAGTTGTGCTGCTGGTAGAAGCGGTTGAGCGGGAAGTAGACGGGGTAGTTGACGAGGCCGCCCATGAGCTTGGCGTAGCCGGCAAAGTAGTCCGGGTCGCCGCTGAGCACCTCGCCAATGGTGTAGGAGCCCGAGGCCCAGGCAAAGTCGGGCCAGTAGTCCTTTTCGACGTGCTTGACGGTGTCGATGCGGCTGCCGTCGAAATGGTACGTCCGCATGAGCCACTTGATCCAGTCCTTGTAAAGGCTGCGGATGGCGGGGTCAGTGGTGTCGAGGTCTGGGAGGTTGCCGACGCGGCAGACTTCGATGCTGTGCTGGTCGTCGTAGTTGATGTCGCAGGGCGCGTGGTAGGAGGAGGCCTGGTTGAGAGGCGAGGGCTTGTTTTCGCTGATGGGGCCGTTGCCCATGTGGTTTGCAACAACGTCAACCATCACGTAGATGCCCTTGACAGAATTAACCGAGACGCCTGGCGTGTGAAGCTATAGAGGGCTTACCTTTTCGTGTGCGGCGTTGACGAGATTCTTGAGGTCATCAGAAGTGCCATAGTGGCTGTTGATGGAATACAGGTCCTTGGCCCAGTATCCGTGGTAGCCCCGAGCAGAATCTCCTACGCGTCAGCATTCTTGAGCAGCGACAGTTGCAAGACGTTCTCCCACTCACTTTCAACCACGGGGGTGATCCATATGGCATCAAAACCCATGCCCTTGATGTAGTCCAGCTTGCTCTGCAGGCCTTTAAAGGTGCCGCCGCAGTAGTCTTGCAGGTTGCCGCAGGCGTCGCCGCCATTGTCGTTTTCGCTGCGCGCCACGCGGTCCGTCAGGGCAAAGTAGATTGTGCGCGACTTCCACGAGGTTGTGTCGGCGCCCAGGACTGCCAGGGCCTGGGTCAGCAGAGTGAGCGATGCAGCAAGCTTCATTGTGATGGTGTGTGCCAGAGTCGCGCCAAGTCGGGTGTTTGATGGACCTGCCCACTCATCCGTAGAAAAGTGTCTGGCCCGCGGCGAGCCATGTATATATACATGGCTATAAAGGAAGAAGAGTAACCGGTCCTCCACATGGAGAGTTGGCGATGGGAAAATTGGGGAATGGGGAAAGACTTAGTGACGGGCCGAATAGACGCGGGGGTTGCCTAAGCTTATCTGGTACGCGCCATTTTTAGTAATTCTAAACGCTGGCTGTGGATGACGAAATGTGCGCCACCAGATTATCGTTAATCGGCCAAGATCAAATATCGGGGGAGACTATATTACGTTTGTGTAATTCAGGCATTTGTCCACCCAAGAACCAAGCAGGTAGCACCAGCATTACTCTTACGGCTATGCACCCAGGAAGCCATTTATCGGTTTAAATGGTTTCTTCTAGAATGGTCCTATTGGAATAGTGGATGCCGCCTCCGAGAATTTGGCCGGATCTCAAGTTTCAGGGCCTGCCCGCCGATCAGCGGAAGCATTTCAACGAACCATCCATATTGTCGTATTTTTGCTTTATGGTGTTGAGTGAGATGGTACGTAAACGCACATGCCCGACCCGTCATGCGGCCCCGCGCTGTCAGATATGCATAAACAAGCATCGCTTTGCAGCAATGGCCTAGTATAGCTCGATTTACTTTTTGCCTTGTTGCCTGCGAGGCATGCAAGCCTGGCATCATCCGGCAGCGTCCTAACTAATGAGTGCGCACCTCGCCGCAGAACTCGGCCATGTCATATTCTTCCTCGGCTGCTATTATTTATCTTTTCCCCTCTACTTTTCGATACATGCAAGGTCGGCGGAGTCGACATTCCGAGGCACAGCTGTGTTACTGCATGAAGCAGGTGTAAGCTATTGTGGGCAGAGCCCATTTAATTCCCTGCCAGTGCACTGTCATTATCATCATCCGAGTCTATGTTACCATTGCAAACCACGAATGCATCCACATTACCTTAAAGCCGGGCTAGTGCTGACCGGTGGACAAGGCATATAGGCTACTGAAGAGATGACGATTATTCACGAAATTATAGACCAAATTCGT
This sequence comes from Beauveria caledonica, assembly GCA_030777785.1. NCBI lineage: Eukaryota > Fungi > Ascomycota > Sordariomycetes > Hypocreales > Cordycipitaceae > Beauveria > Beauveria caledonica. Next base: position 72,892 of record JAPFSE010000110.1, on the reverse strand, counting down.
CATGTTCAAAATATAAGCCATATTGTTTGTGTTATAAACACTCCATCAGACCATGCAACTGCTTGGCTGATTCGCAGAATCTCATCTCTCATTATATAAATGCCCACACAGCGCAGACTAACAGGTCATGTACAAAAACATTGGGTTCTCTCCTAGCGATTGTTTCTTGTGATTTTCTTTTTTGTTACATCATTCGTTAACCCTGCATCGTTAACCCTGCAGAGAGTAGCCGACATCGCCAGCTTCAGAGCCCAGCTTGACGAGACGCGCACGCATAGCCTCGGCGCGCTCGCGCTCGGCGGGCTTGAGCTTGGAAAAGTCCACCTTGTCCACCCACTTGCCGATGCCGTGCTGGAGGACGTTGCGCGCGCGGAGCTTGCTGCCGCCAGCGTGGCCGACGGAGCCGTGCAGGGTGATGCGGTCCTTTTTGGAGTCGTAGACGCCGCGGTGAAGGATGTTGTTGTTGTAAAAGGCAATGTCACCGGCCTCGAGCGTGACGACGAGCTGGTCGGGCAGGACGGGCTCAAAGGGCCCCGCGGCGCGCTCGGCGTCGGTGCGGGCGCGGGCGTGAGATCCCGGGACGAGCACGAGGCTCTCGTCCTGCCAGAGGGCAAAGTTGTACTGCGCGTGGAAGCCCGGCCGGGCGAGACGTTCCATCTCCTCGTCGGGGGTGGCATCAGCGGAAATGTCGTCGCGGTGCCAGCGCAGCTCAAAGTCGCCGTCGGGGCGCACGAGCATGTTGAAGAGCTCCATGACGAGGTCGTCGTCGTCGCACTGGAGCAGCTCCTTGACAATGTCGAGCACCTCGTCGGAAAAGTAGAGCTCGGTAAAGATTTCGTGACCGGGCAGCTCCGGGTTCATCATGTGCTGGACGCCCCAGATGCCCTTTTCGGGCTCCCACTGCCACGGCGGAAACTGCTTGCCGACGGTGCGGATGTGCGGCCACTTGCCCTTGCGGGCCAAGGCCTCGACCTTGGTGGCGGCGTCGCGGAGGCTCTGCAGCTTCTCGGGGGAGACAATGGACTTGACGACGACAAAGCCGTCGCGCTCGAGGTCGGCAAGGTAGGACTTGGTTTTTTGGGCGGGCATTGCGGCGGGTGTCGGTTGGTGTGTGGGGGTATATTCGATTAATTGATGCAGGAATTCGAGGAGTGATGGGATGAACAAGGACGTTACTATTACACGGGAAAGGAGAGGAGAGGATAAAAGGCCAAGCCCGGGGAAGCAGCGTGATGTGGGATATAAATTCTGGGCATGCGGGGGAAACTTGGCGACGCCAGCAACGTGCTTGAACGACTCTGGCTTTAGTGAGGGTGAATAGTGTGGCTACGGCGGGGTAATTGCAACGTATGGAACGCCTTAGAGGGTGGGGTAGACTGGCAAACCAGTTCCTTTATTTCATGATACACGGTACCTGCGCCGCGATGTCTTGTCTGCTTGCTGTTGTTACTGGCTAGCATGAATATCTCCTGTATACTGATAAACCCTATTTATGATGGCTGATTGTCAGGGGAAAAAATCGGTATTTAGGAGCAAAAGACAATAGTGGCAGGTCCAAGTTCACGTAGCATGTGTACGTAACAGGTGGCAGCTCGGGTTTATCAGATGGTGCTGTGGAACAAGATTGGGGCCTATAGCGCCAACTAGTTACAGGGCACACAGGGCACAAGACACAGCAAAGAACCCCTGTCATGACCACGCTGCTGCTCAAGCAAATTACCCGTCGGTTCTCCTAGCATTGATTCGACTGCAACCAACACACCTTCGCTCCTTCCTCGAACCAAAACGAGCACTGATAAAGCCAATCTAGTCACATTGCAACTGTGTCAACTGTGTCCAAAGAGCCGCGCCTTTTCATTACATCTAACCCCCATCCCCAGATCAGGCCATCCTCACCACACTCGACTGCACTAATCAGGTAATTCGCATTCGCCTCCAGACCACCACTCCGCCGCGGCCGATGATACGTTACTCGCAACTGCATCCCCGCCCCGCCTCCGGCTTGCCGCGGGGTTTGACCCGCCTTGCCGAAGCGGAGCGCCGCCCTGCCATGATTGCACGACATGTCTTGCCCTTATCAATGCCTGAAGTCGATCCGGTTCATTGTCTTGTGTCGGACTACCGATTGTCGCTTATTGAACCAACGCCATGACAAAAGGATGTTACTTTTCCATTCATTGACAATCCGTGGTAGCATGCTGCGACGATACTACCGCATGCTACCGTAGCTTGTACCAACCATCCCACCAGTCTAATTGTTCATTCATCAAGTCTAATACTCCGATATATCCAATTCCACTTCTTTCCTCATCCCTTGGTCCGGATACGTCTTTCAAAATTCCTGTGCGCACATACCCAACCTATCCCAGCTATCCGAGCTACCCCAGCCGTCCCAGCTACGCCTTGCTCGGCCACCGCACCTCGAACCCATTGACCGTCTTTTGCACATCCAAATCACCCGGATCATTCTCAAACAACGGCTTGTCCAGCATCCTCTCCTCCACCCGTACCACCTCCAGCCCAGCCTCGCGCGCCACGTCAAAAAACTTCATGTCCAGATCACGTTTCCACGGCCGGTACGAGGTAAAAAAGACGTACGCCACGCTGTCCGCCGTCGTCCCCATGGCCTCTTTGATCGTCTTGACCAGCATCCCGTGCTCATTGTGCCGAAACAGTAGGTCCGCCAGGATCAGCACGTCAAACTGCCTCTCCTCGCCCTCGCCGCCGCCCAGTCTCGCCAGCAGCGGCGCCACGTCGCCGCCCCAGACAAAGCCTGCCGCGTCGACGACACTTGCGATGGAACCCCGCGGCTCAGCCGTCTCGTCGCACGCGTCAATGTTTTTTTGCATGTTGGCGACAATGTCCGGGTCCGGAAAGTCCGTCATGACCACCCGCGACGCGCCCAGGACGCCGGCTACCAGCGATGGCAGGCCAGACGCGGCGCCCAGCTCCAGCACCGTCCGGCCCCGGACGCGCGATGGCTGAGCCTCGAGGTAGTCGGATACGACCTTGGCCCCGTTCCACAGGTGGTGTGCCTCAGTCGGGCTCGCGCCTACCAAGTGCAGCGTGATGTCCTTGCCACTCTTCATTGTGTACACCTGTTGCGTTGGCGGAGGTGTCGGTGGGTAAAAGTCGTCGGGCTCCTCCATGAAGCCAGCCGCGCCATAGTCGTCATTGTCGTCGTGACTGTCCATTTTTATGAACTGTATTCTCTTCTTGTCTCTGTAAAACCCTTTTCCAATTCTTCGAAGCAGTAAATCCTCAGTCCCTCGAAGCCTCAATGAGCACGGTCAGTCACTCTCAATGGCGAATAAACGCCAATCTTAGCCCTGCGTGCAATGCCGGTAGATAAGTTGCGGCGGCCCTTGGTGAAGAAGTCTATTGCCGCAGATTCGCACTTTCGCTGCCGGTTGTGTGCGCATACGGACACCCTTGTGCCCCTGCGCCTACTCTGGTTCTTTAGAGAGTATGGGTATGTGCGCTTGACAATATATTTCGTCCGCGGTTCTTTTAAACTTGTCGCAAAATAGTCTTGAAGAATTGTCAAAAAAAATATTTTTTTTCGCCAGCGCCCAACTTGACGTCTTGACTCTTAGTGGCGGCGGTGGAGCCCGGTGGTTGCATGTGTCCACCGTCCAATGCATGCCAACATCACATTCATCCCCATTTGATGCAAAATAATAATTCGATGCAGAATGATCAAGCTGTGACAACCATATTCCGAGAACCGCAGATACCCGTCGAATCAACCTGCAGCTCCTCGCGAAGTGACGAGGCTGAAACCTAACTTGTTAGGTGCACACTGGCCTCGACACTGCTTCTGCTTGCGAGGTGATTTTACACGCCGCGTAAAAATGCATCTTCATTTACCCATCGCACACTACTCGTATGCCTATAAAAACATGCCGTCGTCCCAGTTGTGGCTTCCTCTTCTTCTTCTTCTTCTTATAGCTGTCCATCATGCTACCAGTACATCCCCGCTCGTCTCAGCTCCCGGCCCCGAACCGCTGCCTCGCCAGCTCCTGGAGCATGCTCATCGTCCCCTGCTCCCTCTCCTCGTACCTGCGCCTCCTCTCCTCCATCTCGGCCTGCTTCGCCCTCTGCAGCTCCTCGCGCCGCATCTCGCGCTCCGACTTGCGCCGCTGCGCCTCTGCCCTTTGCTGCTTCAGCTCCGCTAGCGAGTCTCCGTCCCGCCCACCGCCGCCGCCCATGAGCTCGCCGTCCGTCGCCGCCGCCATTGACCCGCCGGGACTGCCCTCGCGGAACCCCCGCATCTTGTCGCCGAGAGCGCGCTTCTTTTCGAGTCGGCGCTCCCGCGTGCCGGGCTCCGCGCGCGGCGCAAGCTCCTCCAGTCGCTCCTTTTGCAGCGTCCGCTCGGCGCGCCGCTCGGCGCGTAGGGCGGCGAGGGCGGCGGAGCGGTCCTCGGCGCGTCGCTCGTCGCGCAGCGCGAGGTCGTCGATGGAGGGGATGCCTACGCCCACGCGTCGGCTTGTACGGGACGACGAGGGCAGCGCCGGGCCGTAGTCGGAGTCGTCTTGGTCGTCGGTAGGGGCAGCGCCTTGTCGCTGCTCTTCCGCCGGCGAATCTCGTCTGTTCTGCCTCGCCGGCTCACCACGACCCTGGTTCTCCGCCTCCTCTTCTTGAAAGGATGCCACGATTCTCTGAAACATGTCCGGGTCGTACCAGCCCTCGGCCAGCTCGCCCCTGTTCCACTTGCCGACGAAGCTCTTCCAGCGGCCCCTGATCTCGCGGTCATCCATGTCCTCCATGTATTTCTGCTTCTGCAGGTCCAGGTAATGCGCTAGCAAGGGCTCGAACCGGCGGAGGTCGCTCTTGGTCAGCGGCCGCGCATCAAACGGCAGCGTCGCGGGCGGCACCGCCGGCGAGTCGCGCTCTCCGCGTCGGCGATGCGCATGGTGTCTGTGCGGCGAGCGCAGTCGCTGTGATGATGGCTTTTCTTCGGACCCATGCTCTCTCGTACTTTTCCTCCCGGGCTCGGCATCGGACAATCGCCGCCTTTGCTTGCGCTCTGGTGACCGGGACCGCCTGTCGCGAGGGCGACGCGACTCGTCCGTTTGACGGGCGGCGCGGGGGCGCTCATCGTAGACCCCAGACATTGTGACATGCGCGTGTTTGTCGTTGAATCTGCCTTCCTCGCACAGCGAATCGGTAAGGAGTTTTTGTGGCAGCTGACCGCAGATGTCGTATCGTCACTAAATGTGTTTAGTGAGATTTGTTCAGCGTTCGAGCGAGTATCGGCGTTTTGGCTGCGCCCCACTGCAACTAACAGAAGCTCGATTTTGCCTATGACGGGAGCTAGTCAATCTTTTTACCTCTCATATAGAAGTGAAATCTAGTGGTAGAATAAGTTATTTTCAGGCATCATCAAAATTGCGGTTTGCTGTGGTTGACGTTTCCTTCATCACCGATGCCGGCCGTCTGAGATGCAGCAAGTCGGCAGTTCGAGCAAGCTAAACAGAACACAACGGCTGTGGTCTGCTATTACTTTACCTGTATATACCTCCGAAAAGCTTGCAGTTACTTATCAAAGAGCCATCGATTCTTGCCCGTTTATAAAATCTGCACCTTTCTCTAGTAAGCCGTGCCGGTATTGGGGGCTTAAAATTCCCCAACTTACACGATCAGTTCGCCAGTGCAGCACCACGTCCCCGCAGGTCACTTCCAACAGCACCTGACCATTACCATCTGCTACCGAACCCAGCATCACACATCATCTCCCTAATGAAAAATTCTTCGTGCATATATTTATTTTTGTCTTTTATGAAGCCGTCCCTTCATTCGGCCTATGACTCACTAGCCGAGCCTCGTCAGCATCCAACCCCACGACGGACCATTTTCGTTTCGGCCAACTAGTTAGCGCGACGACAGCAATCCTCACGTCCTACCCTTCATCTTCATCTCTCAACATTAAATGGAGCCAAGGTATAAATACTTCATTTCTTACTCCTGAATTCCTGTTTCCTTCTTTTTGTCTCATCTTCTTTTTTTGCATCTTCTCAGCCCCATCGTCATGGACCTCCTCCTCTCCTCCGCCTTCCACGCCCGCGCCGAGGCCCTCCTCACAAAGTACCACGTCCCCGGCCTCGCCATCGCCGTCACACACCGCTCCCGCACCGAGACGCGCGCCTTTGGCCTCGCACAGCTAGACCCTCCCATACCCTGTACACCGGACACCTTGTTCGACGTGGCCTCGGCGTCCAAGAGCATGACGGCCGCCGCGGTCGCGCTGCTCGTCGAGGACGCCGATGGCCACCGCCACCCGGACGTGCGGTGGGACGCCATCGTGTCGGAGCTGCTGCCGGGGGACTTTGTCCTGCCAACCGGGGAGCTGACTAGGGTGGTGACACTGGACGACATTGTGTCGCATCGGACGGGCATGCCCACGTACGTTGATTCTTTGCTTTCAGGGTCGCTTGAGCACATGCAGCTCGTCATGACCGTGCTATCGCACAGTACAGTCTCATAATCATATATGCTAAAGCCACACCACAGCCATGACTGGTCCTATCTCGGCACCGTCTCCAAGAACCCCGACACCTCCCTCTCCGTCACCCGCAACCTGCGCCACCTGCCCGTCAGCGCGCCCCTCCGCACCAAATACATGTACAACAACATGATGTACACCGTCTGCACGCACCTTGTCCAGCACTCCACCAACCTTTCATTCTCCGCCTTTCTCGAGCAGCACTTCTTCAGCCCCCTCGGCATGAGCTCCTCTAGCCTGCAGCCCTCCCGCGCGCGCGCCAAGGGCCTGTCCGCGCGACTGGCCTCAGGCTACACCTGGGTGCGCGGTGGCGACGAGCCGTCACACCACGCGCCCGTCCCCATGGTCGAGTGCCCCGAGGCCGATGGCGCGGGGTCCATTATCACGTCTGTAAGTGACTACATTCTGTGGGTGCGCGCCCTACTGCACCGGCAGGCGCCCGTCACCGAAGAGGTGTACGCGGGGTTGCTGCGCGGCCGCGCTATTGTCGATCCTGACGGCGCAGAGCTCGAACCGCACTCATCGCCGGCCCTGTACGGCGCGGGACTCGAGGTCGACTACTACCGCGGGCACCAGCGCGTGCAGCACGGCGGCGGCGTCACGGGCTTCGCGTCCAAGCACCTGTTCCTGCCCACGCACGAGTTTGGCATCGTCGTAGCAGCAAACAGTGGCGAGGGTGGGCATGCGGCCGCGGCCGTCCTCGTGCACGAGCTGGTCGACGAGGTACTGGGCGTGCCCGCGGCGGAGCGCACGGATTGGGAGGCGCTGGTGGATACATGCGAGGCCAAAAGCGAAGAGGATGATGACCCGGAGCGTTGCGAGGCGGCGCTGACGAGAGAGATTCTCGAGTCTATTGCAAGGGACCAAGAGGATAAGAATGGACAAAGAGACGAGGAGGTAAAGGACCAGGGAAAAAAAGACCAGGAAAAAATCGAGGCAGTGCCGCAGCCTCTGACGACACCACTGGAGACGTATGCCGGCACGTACGAGCACCCGGGCTACCACCAGCTCATTCTCGAAATCAAGGACGGCAAACTTTTCGTCGATGCCTCGGAGCGCTCCTTTGGCTTCACCGGCGTCTTCAATCACGTCGCCGACCAGAGGCTGTTTACGCTGCGCATGGCCGAGAGCCAGGCGTGGGGCGGCCAGGACCTGACGGCCGTCAAGGCCGAGTTTACGCTGAATGACGGCAACATCACGCAGTTGGGCATCGCGTTGGATCCGGACATGGACGACATGATTTGGTTCGTGCGCAAATAACGGGACCCGTTTTTTGGGTGTATACTCTGGCGAGCTGGAGCGGAATGGTTCTTGAAGTTTCATGGTCGCGTGTGTATATACATCTCTAGAACGCTTATAAGCCATGTAGCTTCCACAGTAGGGGGCCATCTTTGTGGGGGTATCGGCGAGTAAATAGCAACGCTTTGTATAACCCATATTCATGTCGTGTCTCAATTTCCCAGCTCGGGGCTGGGGTTGTTGTGGATCGCGCAGCCTATGCACTGGCAGTCATCGCCACACTGGCAGCTTGACATTTCGCCCTCGCATCCGTCATTAAATGGGTAGCTGACGAAGAAAAAGTCGTTGGCTGACAGGGCCTGCTCCTCTGCCAGCCCAGACGTGGCATCCGACGGAGTTTGGGGGGCCGTTGGCGAGATGGCGCCATCCGTCTTACTCCCTAATGTCGTCGTACCATTGGTATGCGGAAGCTGTCCATTGGTGACGCCGTGTGCGCCATTTGGTGGCGAATGGGTGCCGTTGGTGTGTCCGTGTCCGCTTTGTACAGAATGTGAGTCCTGCATCATGGCATTCCAGGCAGAGCGAACATAACTCTGAGTGGCATCATTATACGGGTGCGCTGCACATCCGACACACTGGCAAGAATCGCCGCAGCTGCACTGGTGAGATGTCCATGTTGCGTCTGACGGTCCGGCCTGTTGGTAGGGTGCCGCCGTTTGGCCACCAAACATGTACGCTTGCTGTAGGTGGGGAGCCATGTTCATGTTGCTCATGGCCTGTCTCCATTGCTTTGGTTGAAGGGGCTGCATGTAAGAGCCGTATTGAGGAGGGTAGGTGAAGATATTTGGCGTGGCGAAGAACGGATACATGCCGTTGGCCATATTCATGGGCGGCTGAAACATGGGTATGGCGTTTCCGTTTACTTGGCCGTTGGTAGATTCGGTGGGCGTTTGCGCTGGAGTGTTGGTGCCGTTGGTTTTTGACGAGCAGCAGCCCGAAGCTTGAGGCTCGCTGTCTTTCTGGGCATCTTTCTTTCGGCCGTCTTTCTTTTCAACAGCGGATATTTGCGGTGTCTGCTTGCCGCTACAGCAGCCGCCCGAGGCAGACTCCGTGCTAGCGTTTGGCGTTTCGCTGTGCCCATTTGTCGATCCATTGACTTGCGGGCCAAAAGGCTGCGTCATGGGCTGCTGCATAATAGGATACATGCCGGGCATGGTAAAGGGAGGGGCTCCCAGGGGCATGCCCATGGCGGCGTACGATCCCATTCCACTCATAGTCGCATGTCCATTCACTCCGTTTGTCCCGTTTAATGGTGCTTGCTGAGCAGTGTCAAAGCCTTGTATGATGTTGAGCTGGTTGACGTCCATCCTTTCGAGCCCGGCGACATCGACAGACTGTTTCCGGGTAGCGCTCTTTGACGACGGCTTCTGAACTCTAAAAGGCGCGGTTGGTGTAGACCTCGTGGGGCTTGTTGGTAATGAGGAGCCGTTTGACTCCGGCTCCTTCTTAATCGTCTCGGGGGCGGCAGGCTGTGAAGAAGGTGGACCGCAGTGGCATGTCTGCTTCTTGGGAATGGCGGCCGTAACGGCGGCGCAAGAGCACGGCCGCGAGGCGGGGTGAGGGCATGAGCTGAGCGGACGACCAGGTTTCCGGACAGGAACCATGAGTCGGTCATTGGCGTGGTTACACTTTGTTGAGCGATGGCCGCGAATGCAAGGCTCACTACGAGGGGTCAGCATGTTGGAGAGGCATCAAGAGTCGAGACAAACGGGTGGACTGGCCGCCGTTTCGTCAAATTATACATACCAGGCCATCTTTTGCCCATTGATGAGCGGCATGGTAGGCGATACGAGCTGCGCGTGGCGAGGACGACGAGCAGGGCGTAAAGTGGTTTGGCGGGGTCCTTGTGTTGCAGCTCAAATCAAGACGGAAGTGTCAGCGGTGTGACCCCCGTTCGGATGAGGTGTGTCGTCGCCGCGTCGGATAGGCGACTCATCCAAGAGCGGTCGTCTGGGTTGAAGCGGGTTGCGAGTTGAGTTTCAAGCAGCCGGCGGCTGTCAGGTTATCGCAGTCGAGTCGTAGGCTAGGTTTTTTTTTCCTCGCAGATGGTCTGCCTCAGTTTGGGTGTGGAGGAGCGATGCTTGGTTGGCGGGCGCCTGGCTGACGAGGGCAGTGTGAGGCTGGCGGGTAGACGAGGAACAGTTTGGCAGCTTCAAAAGAGAGAGAACTTGGTTAGAGGCAGGGTTGGGGTGAGATAGATGGAGAGGAAGAAAAGAAGCGAATGTCGAGGTTGCGATGGTTGAGAAGAGGTACATGGTACGTACCTAGGATTGGATCCGGAAGGACAGCCGCGGGGGAAGAGACGGCAGCGAACTTGGCCCTCGACAGGCTCAACCGGAGCCTGACTACCTACCTAATCTACAGGGCCAAAAAGATAGCGATAGCGGTGCCCCACGTGCTACGAGGGGGTTTTGTCCACTAAAACCCGCTGAAAGGCAAGAGACAAGCCCGCTAAAGCCCACTGAACCGGTCAGTCTGGGTGTGCATGCGCAGGGTCCAAGCGAGGCTCGTTTGTTGGTGGCTTGATGCGTGCCTTGGTGGGCATGTCTGCATGCAACAATAGTTCATACACACGTTGCGCATCAGATGCATCTTTATCGCCTTCTGTTCTTTCTTCTCCCTTTTATAGAAACGTCATGGTCAGTCCGCGCTCGGACAGACGTTCGTTCGATATCAGCCACCCCGTCGGCCATCATCACCATGACCACCGGCTTGTCATGTTTCATGGGAATCCTGCTGAAACGGTCACCCTAAAGAAACCAGTCTATTGGCAAAATTTGCGGGGATCCGACATCCTGTTTTATTCCCTTGGTCCTTCGGTCAGCGACAACTGACTGCAAAGTCTTTGCATTGTCTGTTACACATGCGTTTATGCGCTAAGCACATGTAGGCCCGAAACAAATCATCAAGCTGTCATTCGCTCTGCAGCTGATGAATCCGTCTTTAACTTACCAACGCCAAAGGGAAAAAAAAAGGGAGAAAAAAACTACCCGCGTTCGCCCCATGTTCCGTGATAGCTGACCACAGGGGTGCCTCGGCCTGGCACGTTGTCTGTCCGTCACATCGACACACAGACGAGGCGCCATCTTGCGCGCCAATTCCCGAGACACTCTGCGCTCACAACCCAGACAACGCTCCAATTCGCTTGCGCAAACATGTTTATTGTTGCCCTCCAACGCATCTCTTTCCCACCATGACACCTTTTCTTCTTCAGCAGCCAGATTTGCCGTTTTTCCTCCCGCCGGGACATCAACAAGCCCACCCGCCAACAAATCGGCACAGCGGTTGGACCCAGATGAGCAAGTTTCTATTGGCTCGCGCTCACACCACCACACCACACGATGCTGGCACTGGTAACCTGTCAGCCTGTGTTAATGGATTGCGCCTCCGCCAAAAGATTAACCCAATACCTGGCTTTCAACCCATTAGAATTCTACTAGTTCCTTGGTCCCCGTCTCAGATCCTTGTTGGACCTGCTCAAACGGGATAAATCCAAAGACGTGATACGCGATGGCCCAATTGGACAAATAGTCCTGCCTGGTATATTCGGCCGTCGACCGCGTTACGTGCACTACAACTCTCTTGCTACTGCCAAGCATTTGACCGAGTCAGCCAGTCACAACCCTGGCGGAATACTTTGAGTACTCGACAGGATTGTCACTGATGAATCCAGCCTATTAATGTACTTACCAGCCCAATCTTTCATTCAGCCATCGTTACATAGCTTCACGCCTGGCAAGCAAAGACGACTTTCGACATTGCCTTGAATCAAAGCCACAACAAAATCAAAATGAATAACATTAAGGCAACGTACGCCCAACTAATGGTTGCAAATAAAACTTCCTTTTATGAATCGTCGCCGCTGTCAGCAAACATGTCCGCCGCCCGCATCCGTCTCCGCGGCTGCCCGGGCCCGCCTCTCGCGGGCTCCAGCTCCGGCGCCGCACCGTTGCTGCTAGCTTGCCCCGTCATCCCCGGCGCTGCGTCATCCCCATCCTCGTCCATGGGCTCGCCCGCCACAGTATCCTCGTCGATTGGCTCTCCCTCCACATCTTCCTCATCGATCGGTTCCCCCTCGACATCCTCCTCCTCAAGCGGTTCCCCCTCGACATCATCTTCCTCAATCGGCTCTCCCTCGACATCATCTTCCTCCATCGGCTCGCCCTGCACATCCGCATCCTCTTCCTTCTCTTCCGGCTTTGCCTCCAGCAGCTTCCACCTTGCATCCTTGCCTTGGCCGCCATCTTGTGCCGTCTCCGCCTCTGTCGGCCGCAGCGACGGCGGGCTCTCGAACCGCTGAACAAACAGCGCCTGGCTCGCTGCCGGGAACGCGCACCATCCCTCCCACAGGTGCAGCACCAGCCCGACGCTGCGCTTCCACTTGTCTGCCCGCAGTCGACCCCAGCCCTGCCGCTCCGCCATGCGCCCCAGCCACGCAAACGTGTCGCGCGAGCGCAGCGCCGCCTCGATGAGCTGCCGGTACCGCCAAGCGTGCCGCACCCCGCTCGTCGACGACGACGACAGCACGTCGTTGATGACGTAGAGCCCGATGAGGCTCGCGCCGCTGAGGTCCGGCGGCCCTTCGTCGTTGCCGGCAGCGGCGGAAGAAGCCTTTTCCCGTTCTGGATTCGCTGAAGCCAGCGAAAAGGGCGTCGTGATGTTGGTAAGCATCATGTCCACCACCTCGTCCACGCCACGGCTAGCGTGCATAATCGCAAATGCAGTAATTCTGGCAATGTCTCCCTTTCGTAGCCTGCCCGTCGTAGTCGGCAACCGCGCCAAGAAATGTGTCAACTTGGCCTTTTCTAGCGGATTGAGAAACGATCGACCGCCTTCCTCGCCGTCGCGATTGTTGGCTTCGTCCTCCATGTCCTCGTCATCCGACGAGTTGTATTCCGAGTCCGACACAAACTCGTCCAGCTTTGTTGTATACTCAAACGGTAGCGGCTTCTCCGGTGACTTCCACGCATGCGCCCCATCAAACAGCGGCACGTATTTACCCCGTTGGCCGCGCGGCTGGGCGCCCGTCACCACCTCCCAGAGCCTCCAGCGCAGCCAGACACCGCCTTCGCTGCGTGCATCCCAGAGCCATGCCCACTTCTGCTCGCGCTGGACCTCAGGCCGCGACATGAGCAGCGCCTCAAACTCGGGGCCGTGTTCCAACACGCCCTCAATGACCATGTTGATGAGCTGTATCGTTCGCACGTCCTGCGGCGGCTTGACGGGCACGTGTAGGATGTTTGCGCGGTTAACCGCCGCGTAGTTGGGTCCGTAGGAAGTCGGAGGGGCGAACCCGCGGTGGAAGCTCTGCTTCTGCGTGTTCTTGCTTCCCCCGTCGGCCTGTTCCACGGGCTTTGCGCCAAACGGATGGGACGTATTCGACGAACCCAAATTCGGAAGCACCACAGAGCTCGCCACCGCTGAAGACAGGTGCCTGTGCAACGCCAAGTAGTAGCCGTAGCCCATGTATCTGTTCTGCAGCGCGCTCACAGCCGCATCCATGTCTGTCGCTGGCGTCTCTGGAGACATGGTCACGATTACCACCAGGTTTTTGCGTTCCGTGCCGGTGGCGGCCGCCGGCGGCAGCACCTTGACGTTTTCTACCACCAAATTCGACGGCAGCATCGCCTTGATCGTAGCCGGCGATGTCCCCGGCGGAACATTTGACAGCCGCAACGTCGGCCGCGCCACCGCCTTTTCCTCTTCTCTGTCCTGCGCCTCGCCCATGTCCTCGTCGTCGCTCGTCGCAAACGCCTTGCTTAGCGAGGCGCTAGCCTGCTGTTGTTGTGGTCCGCCGCGAGGGTCCTCGAATCCCATGCTGCTGCGATCGCGCGACACTGCTGAGCTCTTGTTAAAGTCCTGAAAGGAGCGCTTCTTGCCAAAGGCATTTGGCGCAGGGCCCAAGCTGCCGGGGCCGCTCTTGTGACCCGACGATGAAGCGCCAAAGTGCCGCCGTGAGCCTCCTCCCCCGCCAAGGCCATGCCGAGGGGGAGCTCCGCGATTATTGTGAAAACCGCCATCTCGACGGGCGCTGGGGTGGCTACCATGGTTATCGCCGCCTTCGTCGTCGGCGTCGCGGTCGAAGCTCTTGACAAAATCCTCGTACACGGCTTTTGTCTCGGCCGCCTCGCGCTGGCGCTTCGCTTCGGCTTCAGCTTTTTGCCTTTCAAAGACGGACTGCTTGGCCAACTTTTGCGTATTGGCGTCTACGTTGGGGGCTCCGCTGCCGCTGCCGCTGCTGGCCGCGAAACCTTTGCCAGACATGGCGAGAGCTTCTATGCTCCTAGGCAAAGGTAGAAGGGCGCGTGGCAGCGTAGCTACCGTATTCGTTTTCGACTTGATTCAATCATGCGTTGTCTCGATTTCGTTCGCTCTTCTTCGGTGCAGCGCTCTAGTCGTGGTGGCTGATGCAATGTTGGTAAATGTGCAAGGTCACAAAGTTGCCAAGCTCAAACGGCCGCAATGTGCACACCCTAGCCCCACCACGCCAATACAGCGTTTGAGCTCGTAACAACCTTGCAGTTTGGTCACATTCAATAAATTCCAAGGAACATCAAAGGAAGATTCTTTCTGTTCTATTTGTAGTCTATCATTTCAGTACACAAATTCGTCACGTCACACATCAATCGAAAATACACTTTGGCCAAAAGCAAACGCCGGCAGCACAGCCAGCCGAGTCTTATCTCACAGCTTTGCCGCCTCCTTCCTTGCGAGCTCATCCTCGAGAATCATGCCCGGATAGCCGCCTCTACTACCGTCCTCCGTGATGAGCCCCTCGAACCTGCCGTCCGTCTCGCGTCCCACAGCGTCGCCCTTGGGCACGTGCTTCCACTTCCACTTGTCAGCCAGCGCGCCGCCGCGGCCCTCGATACAGTCGACGATTTTGTCGCCGAGTACGGGCAGGAATTTGTAGCCGTGTCCGCTGTCTCCCGTCGCCACAAACAGGCCCTCCCAGCCTGGGTGGTAGTCGACCAGCCAGTCGCCGTCGCGCGTGTCCGCGTACCAGCACAGCCGCGTCTCCCGCCACGGCCGGCCCTCGAGCCCGCGCAACGGCACGAGATCCGCAAACCCGCGGCGCAGGTCGGCGTCCGCCTCGGCGGGCAGGCATCCGGGTCCGCCGCTGCGCGCTGTCATGGGCAGGGATGTGACGATCGGCGTACGCGGTGCGGCCGGCGACGGCGGCAGCGCGCGGGGGACGGTCACAGGGTTGAGGTAGCCGAAGCTGTGGCGGGCCACCTTGAGCGTCTTGGACTGCGGCGGGATGACGAACAGGCCCGATGTGAGGTTGAGCACCACGGGCTGCTTGGAGAGCATGTCGAGCTCCTCCTGCGTGATGTCAATATACCCGAGGACATGGCCGGTGGCCTCGACGCGGCCGCGCACGTCAATCAGGGCGCCAGTCCATGCACCGGCAGCGACAAAGACGAGATCCGCACGCAAAACGTTACCAGATGCCAGCTTGGCACCAACTACGCGTTTGCCTTCGGTCACGAGCTCAGCGACCCTCGCATCAACAAAATTGACGCGCCCCGTAGCCTTGACACGTCTGTACTGCCAGCGCATGCCTTCGCCCGCATCCGCCCATCCCGAGAGCGTGTTCACGTATCCCCAGTCGCCGGGCCGTCCCGGCGTTCCCAGGTGCTCCCTGAGGGCCTGCGCGCTCTCCAAGGCCCGGACCCTGTCCGGCGGGTGCCCGGCTTCGTGCGCGATGCGCACCACGTTGCGCCAGCTCTCCCTCGTGTAATCCATGCCCGTCAGCTTGCCCTCCTTCCTCGCCACCGGACGGTCCGCCGTGAGCAGCAGGCCCGACTCCGTGTAGCGGCCCTGTCCGCCGAGGTCGTCGTCGCCCTGCTTGCGCCACTCGGCCTGCGCGACGGCCGCCAGCGCCGCGTAGTGCGGGTCGGCGTAGTCGGCGCGGATGATGCGCGACGAGTCCACGCTGGCCGAGTCGAGCGGCGGGAACTCGCCGCCGCACGCGCTGGCGTCATCGACGACAGTGATTCGCGTGTCGGCGTACTCGGGACGCTGCGTCAAGGTCCAGGCGGTGCTAAGTCCAAACACGCCGGAGCCGATAATGAGCACAGAGCTGGGAATTTTGTAGCCAGCCATGGCTGAAGAAAAGGGATGCGAGCGTCAAGGGGTCAGAATACGTTGCCGTTCCTCACTTCGTTTCGAAAGGAAAACTCCGAATATAATTATATCGACCTGGCAGATTGGAGCGTCTCGCCCAGCAGGGTGTGGAAGTGGGGAGTTACAAGACCACAGTCCACAGGTGGCCGCGATCGGTGAACCCGCCGCTCTGTCGAAATGAACTTCCAACAAGCCTTGCCCCGATATCCCCACGTTTCCGAATCCACCTTGACTGGATCATGACCCAATTGTCATGTAATGAGATCAACTACATGAAATGACACTGCTGAGGGCGCAGGGGATACATCAAGGGCGTGCGCGACGACATCACATCGCAGCATTTGAGATTGCAGAAATCAATCAATGACTGCAAAACGCATCACAGCAAGACTAGAGCTGACCACGGCCGACGTGTTTGCCCGGTCGCAGTCTTGATCCGACAACACCGAGGGCCGCGTGGTGCGTTACCCCAATCAAGAAAAAGTTGGCAACATATTCACAGATTGAAGAAATCTTCATCTGTTGGTTTGAATTGTTTCTCTCGTCCTCTGCCTCCACTTCCGCTATAAAAAGGCTCCGCTAATTCTCCTTTCAGCAATAATTTTGTTCTCCTCTTCAGAAGCATTAAAGCAGAGACGAGGCCATGATCGCATCATGGCCAACAAGTCCGCAAGCAATCTATGTATAATCGTACGACGGAAAAGAAAAGTCTTTGTGCTTTTGCCTTAACAGACCGTTGCAAGAAAAAAAAAGCAAATCAATAACCACCCCCCCAACTGTCCTTTACCAACGCCAATGCAATGCTGAGAAATCAAAATGATACAAACGGATGGTCGGGCTGGCCTGTGTCCTGGCCGGCTCCAACACCACCGTTCCGGAAAAGAGGTAGTCATGGGATCGTGACCCATGATATAGTCATACAAGTTGAGGGCGTAGACATAGCATCTTGAAGCACCTAGTAGGCGCGAACCTCCACGACCGGTCCTTGTTAGACCTTGCGGAAATCTTGCAACACAGGGTAAATCATCTCAAAAGCCTGGTAGATTTCTTCTCGCACTTTGGCACCAGTCAAGACAATCTTGCCGCTGACAAAGATCAGGAGCACAATTTTGGGCTTAATCATGCGGTAGATCAGACCAGGGAACAACTCAGGTTCGTAGGAACTGAAATTGTGATGGCGCGAGGCAAGACCCTCCAAACGAATGGGAAACTTGATGTCGCAGGAGCCGACAATGTTCTGAATCTTAAAGTCCGTGAACTTGGCGTTGAAGCCGAGCTTCTGGATGATACGAGCGTACTTGCGAGAAGCGAGCTTGGAGTCATCCTCAGACTTGGCGCCAGTAACGACCATCTTGCCGGAAGCAAAGATAAGCGCCGTGGTCTTGGGCTCACGAATACGCATGATAACGGCCGCGAAACGCTTTCCAGGAGAGTTAGCATCGCAATGAAAGATGAAAATTATTGCAGATGAAGCCTGGTAAAAAGTACCTTTGGGTTATACTCGGCATTTCTGGCATGTAGAGCAATCGTCTTTAGATCCAGGCGGCAATCGAGATTGACCGTGGCGACAATGTTCCTTGAGCGATGTGAGCCTCAGCGAACACTAGAAGAGTTCACAGGGTATACATACTGCAGAGTAGGAGTAATACCGCTAGGTCCCTGAGTAGCAGCAGGAGTAGCCGCGGGCGTTGCGGGAGTCACCCCGTTTCCATTTGCTACAGGCTGACCAGGGAGATTGGGCCGCTGAGAAGCGTCACCATTTCCGCCAGGTGGCGTGAGCTCGTTGGAGGCGCCGGGGAAAGACAGCGAGCCAGGCGCAGTAAAGGCCTTGGCTTGGGCAGCGTTGGAAGGGTGGGTTTGAATGCCCTCCATGATGGCGCGCAGTCAAGTAATTTTCTGTGGCTCAAGAGCGAGAAAGCTGAGCGCAACTAAACAAAAAGTTAGCAGGTGAAGCGCAGAGAGCAAGATGAAGAATCAACCGCGGCTGGTGGCGGCGAGTGCGAGAAACAAGGATGCGAGTGCGTACCAGTCGCGGGAGATGAACAAATGAATGTCTCCCCTACAAAAATTGCTGCTCGAGCAAATAAAATGGTCCTTGCGAGACGTGGACTAGGTAGCCAACAGCGTCGTCAAGGTGGCAGTGGTGGGAACGAAGATGTGTATGGAAAAAGCCGAACACAACAAACCCGTAGGTATACGTTCAAATGGCACAACTTGGTTTAATCTGGACTACACAAGCGTGCAACGACCCAGAATCGACGATGGCGAATATCGCAAAACTAGTCTTCGTCGGTAGGATCGGTTGCAGGCAGAGGGAAAGGCGTGCGAAGGCGTAAAGGAACGTGTTCCAGTTTCTTTGGCCTGATCGCGCAGAGGAAAGGCGTCGCGTCCGCTTTTCAAGGAGATGGGGACTCGCTGATTTGCGCTCGGGCACCGGCAAGGTCGCTTCAGGGTATAATAGGTAGAGAGAGTGGTTGAAGAGACGATGTAGGTGTCGAGTGGCAGAGATGCGATGGTGATGAGAAGGGAATGAGGTTGGCAGCAGACGAGGCTATCCAGAGAGGAAAAGTGGAGACGACGATTGAGGAAAATTATGAGGAAATGGTGACCAAACGCAGGAGGAAGGTACGTAGGGCCGTAGATCGGGACTTCCGCACTAGAATGGCGGAACAGGCTCTGGGGGAGGGCTGGGTACTTATATTCCTCGCCTGTGGGCACCAACGCTGGGCTCCCATTGCCTCCCAGGCAACAGGAAAATCTGTGGCGCATCCTCTGGCGCAGTTTTGGGGGGGGCCAGGCCTGAGCTTAGCTTGGGGCCCGCGACCATGTGAGCCAATCAGGAGCCGCGAACCTGGTGAATTTCTCTTTTCTTTTCCACCATCCAACCCAGTCCGACACTAGCAGACCCCTGAGGTACCCCAGCAACAGCCCGCCGGAGAGGATACTTGGCTATCAACATCGGAAGCTTGCGCTCAACATCTGCCTCTGCTGGCTTCTTTACAGTGGGCAACAGCAATTTCGAGCCAACTGCAGCAGCCTGCAGCGACCTGCAGCATCCTCCGCACACTGTCCGGGCGCTTGTCTTCCCTGTGGCCCGCTTGCCCCCTTCCCCCGTGTTGTGATGCGTGTGATTTGCGTTGATGGGTAATCTGATTTTTATCTCCCCTCTCCTCTCAGTGGCTCTCACCAGCAACTCGCAGCCGGGACCACTTTGCCCAGCCTCTCTGCATTATTACCCTCTCACACCTTTTTTCTTCTTTCCCTTCTCTCGTCTTCCTCCTTACCCATGATCACCTTACCAACCACCCCCGCCAGCAGCTTTCACCCAACTCGACACGGACCGCGACGAGACGAACACGACGACGGCTACGACACGCACGATACGCCAATGAAAACTCGCATCCCGTCCTGCCATAGTGACTTATGGCTTTTCCTCTGACCAAACGA
The DNA here is from genome assembly GCA_030777785.1 of Beauveria caledonica. NCBI lineage: Eukaryota > Fungi > Ascomycota > Sordariomycetes > Hypocreales > Cordycipitaceae > Beauveria > Beauveria caledonica. The sequence goes on along the minus strand of JAPFSE010000110.1, from coordinate 53,511 downwards.
GGACCATTGACAACCACTCGACACGCGCCCAACTTGTCCTCCGGCGGCTTCGCTCACAAGCCAACGAAAACTTACCTTCCACACCACACGGGAGACACGGGCTGCCGCCCAACCAAACAGCCATTCAGCGATGAGCACGCCATCTTTCAAAAGGAAATAGTGGGGCGTGAAATGGCCGCGTAACTCTCTCTTCGGGTTGCTCGCGCCACCACTCGCCCCTTTTTTTTTTTTTTTTTCGCAGGGAGGGGCCAAGCTCTGAATATCCACTCGCCTCACTCCGATATTGCCCCCTCCTCCCTGCAAACCCTTGTCAGCGTCTTCCCTCGCACCTGCAAAGAGACGGGATACGGTCTTTGAAACAGACAAGGCCCCTGACCACCCGAGGGCAAAAGGGGTTTTCCTTCGTTCTTCAGGCCAGATGTCCTTTCGACGCATCCGCATCATCTTTCATACATTTCGAACCAACGACAGCTCGCACAGAACGCATGCGACAACAACAAAGCCGTGGCAAATCGTGGAATCAAATCTATGCACTGCATTTTTCGCGTCCAGTGCTCGCCACTACGCTGGCAGTGCGCGCGAAGGGAAGTTGACCATTGCTGCGCCTGGTTAGTTCTGCCCTCTTCCGCCAGCCAAGGGGGGGGGGGGCAGGCAAGGAGGGCCCGTCGCCCTCGTTTGCGTCTGTGAGTCATGGATTGTCCTCCAACGATACCGCGACCAGGCTCCAGCCCACTGGGGCTTGTGATTGGCTTAACCACAAAGTACCCTAGACCTCCACCGCGAGTGTGACGCGCCAGACGTCGCATCACCTGTTGGATAACTGCCTCACGCGAATTTGCGCGTCTCACCTCTTCTGGTACCTATACAAGATGCGCGATGCCTTTCGTTGCTGCGAGCAATACGTATCATGCAATTTCTTGAGTCTTTTCCCGCCGCTGAATCGCGAACTTTGCGTCGCCAGCCTTTGCCTGTAGCAGGCGAAAATTTCTGCGCCCGGGGTTGGACAAGTACAGGCGACTTGCAAAATGTCTTGGTCCACTTGCCCCAGTAAAATTTTGCAAGTACCTCACTAACAATTCTTTTCATTCGCAACCTCGGTGCCCGCCCGCGGCGCGAGATTGCAGTCGGGCCAAACCCTGCCAGCGCTGCAGTGATCTGCTTGGCACTTTTCAACCGACGTCATCCCCCTGAGCTGCACCGCGTAAATCCACAGGTAAAATATTCGTACAGATAAGGCTGTCCTAAATTCGGCGTGCAGCGATATTTGAGCATTTTTAATCATTAAATCACATCGTAAGACGCTTGGAACGCAGTTTGTATTCCTTGTGCTGCATGGAATGTCTGTGAGCCACGTCGGGTCACCAACCGCAGCTTGGAACGACCCCTGCTCCCCTTTCATCCCTAGACAAAATCCACGAGAAATCTTTGCGCCGTTTCTTGTCAGTATTGTCCGTGAAAGTGGCCATGTTTATCGCTTTGAAAAGAATTGACAATGGCCAGTTGTGGCAACGGCAGTTGTTTTTTGCTTGTATTCTTGCCACTGCTATTTGTGCATGTGCTTGCCTGATGGATTTTGATCGTCGCTACATGAGACCGTTGCATAGTACAAGTAAGAAATGAGGTATCAAACACCGGAGAAAAATTATCAATGCAAATGCAGAGTGCAGGCTGCCTCATCCAGCCTTGCCGTCGTTTTCTTGTACAAATGAACAAATGAAGAGGACAAAGAAACCACATGCCACACTTGAGAGTGTCTGTTGTAACAAACGAGCTCTTGTTTTTTTGCTTTCATCTACGTCATGTAGTACTTGGGACCCTCGCCACCTTGGGGCACTTGCCAGTTGATGTCTTGATGAGGTGCCTTGATGTCGCACGTTTTGCAGTGAATGCAGCTGCAAAAGGCCATGTTAGATACCCGTCTTGCTCCATAAAACCAAAGACAGTCCGTGGCGAAGAACTTACTTTTGGGCGTTGATTTGGAAACGCACGCCGTGGGGCTTGCTCTCATCCTCTACGTATTCATACACGCCGGCCGGGCAGAATCGGTTCTCCAGGCCCTGGTACGCCGGATACGTCTCGTTTGTGTGGGCGTCCCAGTCCTTGACCTGCAGGTGGACGGGCTGGTCCTCCTCGTGGTTGGTGCCGGTGCGGGAGACGCTCGTGAGGATGTCAAAGGTGATTTTGCCGTCGGGCTTCTCGTACTCAATCTTCTTGTACTTGTCGGCAGGCTTGGTGGCGGCGTAGTCGGGCAGCTTGTGCTTGAAGGTCCAGGGCACGCGGCCCTTGAACAGAAAGGTGTCGAGTCCCGAGTAGGCCAGGCCGCCGAAGAGGCCGAGCGGGCTGTGGAAGGACGGGCGCAGGTTGCGCACCTCTTTAAGCTCCTTCCAGATGCTCGAGTTGCGCAGCGAGTCCTCGTAGTCGTAGAGGAAGACGGTGCCCGGGTCCTCGCGTTCAAGCGCGCGCCAAGCCGCCTGCGCGGCCAGGATGCCCGATTTCATGGCGTTATGCGTGCCCTTGACCTTGGGCACGTTGACGAAGCCGGCCGAGTCGCCGATGAGGGCGCCGCCGGGGAAGGCCACCTTGGGGATGGACTGGAAGCCGCCCTCGATGAGAGCGCGCGCGCCGTACGAGATGCACTTGCCGCCCTCCAGCACGTTGCGGAAGAGCGGGTGCAGCTTGAGCTTCTGGAACTCTTGGTACGGCGACAGCCACGGGTTTTTGTAGTCGAGCGAGACGACGAGGCCGAGCGTCACCATGTTGTCGCCAAAGTGGTACATGAAGGAACCGCCGTAGACGTCGCTGGGCAGCGGATAGCCCATCGAGTGAACGACGAGGCCCTTTTCAAACTTGGCCGGATCCACCTCCCAGACCTCCTTGATGCCGAGGCCGTACGTCTGGTGTTGGCTGTCGTGGCGCAGATCAAACTTGTTGATGACCTGCTTGCTGAGGCTGCCGTGGCAGCCCTCGCCGAACATGGTGACCTTGGCGTGAAACTCCATGCCACGCTCAAAGGCGTCCTTGGGCTGGCCGTCGCGACCGAGGCCGAGGTCGTTGGTGGCGACGCCGCGCACAGAGCCGTCGGGCTCATAGAGCACCTCGGCGGCCGCGAAGCCCGGGTAGAGCTCGACGCCCAGCTCTTCGGCGCGCTCGCCGAGCCATTTGACGAACTGGTTGAGACTGACAATGTAGTTGCCGTGGTTGCTCATCTGCGGCGGCGCCGGCAGCGGGATGGCGGCCGTCTTGGTCAGGAAGCGCATCTTGTCGGCGCCCGCAGGCGTCGCGTGCTCGAACCGCGCCGGGTTACCCTCGTCGAGCCAGTCCGGGAATAGCTCCTCCACGGCCGACGGTTGGATCACGGCGCCCGAGACAATGTGCGCGCCCACGTCACCGGCCTTTTCCAGCACGATGACGCGAAAGTCCTCATTGCCGGCCTCATTGGCCAGCTGCTTGAGGCGGATGGCAGCCGAGAGGCCGGCCGGCCCCGCGCCGACAATGCACACGTCGACCTGGTCGGATTCGCGCTCGATGCGGCTCGGGTCAAAGGCGCTGTCGTCGTCTTGGCGCAGCGCCCGGCCGGCGGTGAAGCGTCGGATGCCGGCGCCGCTGCCGAGCGAGGAGCAGGCTGCCGAGGTCCTCGACGTTCTTTTCGTCGCGGTCAGGGAGGCTGCCCGGGAGGCTGTGAAGGGCGTCGTCGTCGTTGTCGTTGTCGCCGAGACGGTGGTGGTGATGCTGCGGCATATAGGTCGGCCGCTAGTGCCCAGCCGGTCGCCGATGGAGCGAGCACCGCGCTGGACGCATCTCACCACGGGAGCTGGGGCCGCCATGGTTGGATTTTTGCGTCTGGGATGAGAGAATTTCTGTCGGCCCGCGCGAGATGAAGAAGCCAGAAACGCTGACGAGAGCAATTGGTGCCGTCAGGGGTCCGTGGCTTTGTCTACCAGGAAGAGGCGGGGGGAGGCAAGTGCAAGAAGAAAAAGGTCAAAAAGAAGCCCGCGGACAATACGTCAGACTAGCGACAGCCCCAGGCAAAATGCGGGTTTACAATTGTCTGGCTAGCAATTGGCCCAGGACTTGTGGAGAATCTCGTTTCCAGTGGTCGACGACGCTCTCTTGGCTCTCAAACGACTCTGGGATGAACAACTCCAGGACGATATTACAACTCCCAGCGCACCTCGACTAGGCAACTTGGAGCTTCTGAGAGCTGCTGACAAGTGATACAGCGTCTCTCGAATATTCGAAAGCATTTACCTCGGGTAGCTCTACGGTGTGCCTGTCACAATTTACTGTAGGTGCTGCAAACAAATGTTCGCGTTTGCTTTGCCCCGGCATAGCTTCCGGTCCAAGCCGGGCCAAGATGGTTCGCAAGTGGTGAGTGACTTGTCTTGTTGGCTCTTTGTATGGGCCGCTTGCGGACAGATGCTCGGCTTAAGAAGTACCTCGGGCATCGCACCGTAGTGGCACGTGCTGCACAGAGCCGTTTCCTTGACCCACCAGGCGAACCCGGCGTTCTGGACAGACAAGGACTCTTGGTAGAAGCGGCTATCGACGCATCAAAAGGGCCTTGCGAGCTGGATCATGGGACTGTGATTTGTTTGCAGTATTTTGTCGATGCGCAGGGCTGAAGCTAGATCGACAGTGCTGTTGGTTGAATTGGTTATCGATGCGAACGACAGCCGTTCACCTAGAGTACCGTGCCGACCTTTCGCCCAAACATTTACAAAGACGCGACCAACGATGAATGTGAAACATCGAACATACTTTTCATGCCAGGCACAAAGATACCGACCAATTAACTCCGGGTTTTATCATACCTTTCAGGCGTGGACGTGGCCTTGCTCGACTGGGGGTTCCTACCCGGCACTGCTGTTGTGATGGCGCGCCTCAATCACGACACACAATCATCCAAACGCGCTGCGTTCCTCAGACCGACGAGAACATGCTCTGCCAAGACGACAACTCGCGCTGCCAGGAACTCAGATCACAGTAGCTACTAAAGGCGATACACGCCGCGCGCCTTTACCCAGAGCATGACGCGCCGGAGACAATGCCGGCTATCTCGGTCAACAGGCCGAAACAGCGGGGGACCTAAATGGAGTGACCCGGCCGCTTTTCTTAGTCCAAATGGCTATTTCTCCGCCGGCCATGAAACTAGACGGGGCGAACTGACTGGCGAACGCAATGGAAACCCCACTGTTGCGCGACTTCGCGACTTGACCCTCTTGACAAAGGCTACAGCTCTCCTCTGCAGTGGTCACCCAGTTTACAGCAATGGCTGAGTCTGGTTTATCTCGACAGACCACTCCCGGCCACCTGGCTCGACCGAGTGGTGGCATATTACACTGCTAGACTGCTTACCGACCTGCTCTCCCCAGTCCAAGCTTCGAAACTAGAAGCACAGTAGGGACAAATGCGAGGAAAAGGAACACGGCATGGAGTGAAAGAAAAGCTGCTGAGCGCCGGCAAACCGTCCTCTCACTTTATGCAGGTCAAATGGTCGGTAAGGGCAGTCGGCAGAAAAGCAACGACAAACAGTACATCGTAGACGTTTTTCGTTCTGCCACCCAAACAGTTTTAGACCTGGATGGATGACACGACTTATTGGACCCCAACTCTACCGATAACTTGACCCTTGCCCAGTGCGACAGCCCATGGACGACAAGACGGACGCCCTTACGATGGTGGCGGCGGCAGCGCGCAGACCGAGGGAGCATCGACGACACGACGAAATGTACAAGTATGCACGGAGCGACTTCTTTGGCGTCTTTGAGAAGGCGTAGGGTGCTGTGGACTTTGCACCGTCGAGCGCCCTGTCATCTCGATGAAGGTGAGCGTCGAGTGAATGACGACGAATGCTGGACATTGGCAATGAACGGGCAACTTGCCAGTGACAAAGGCTGAATGCAGATGAACAAACCTGTAGGCTGTGAGAAGCAGACTAACGAAAAGCAAAGCTGGCCTAGAGGCCTGGAAAAAGAAAAGATTGACCGACGCAATGCTTGCTGACGGCTTGTCTTGCCGACTGTTTTTCAGCAGCAAGCTAGTCGTGTTAAAAATTGATGTGTAATAGACAGGTGCGTACAAGGTGCAGAAGACTTAGACTTGCAGTTTATATATTGTCTGGCTTGCAGACATGTCTCGGATGGGTCGCCGTTTCTTTCTGCCATGATGGAGCGCCGATGCCGCTAACGAGTCGGCCAATTAACCAACTACGAACAACCTAGGCAATTTGTTGGCAGCTTCTCAATCCTTCTGTTTGCCCACGCCACTCAGCCGTTGTAATACGCGGTTCTGATTGATTCTTTTTGCCTGCTGTTGATCAATCAGCGCAAGAACCAGATCCACCACCACCACAGCAATCGTCTCCCAAGACACAAGCTGAGAAAGGCGGACTTGCTTCCCGGGGCCGGGAGCGGCCCAGCCAAGACATGTACTTGATTCATTCCCTCATCCAGCTCCGGAGGCTCGGGTATGCTTCCCTTTCTCTCTCCTCCTTTATCTCTTTCACCTAACGCCGCAATTCCCACATCTTGATGGCGGGGGAGGGGAATCATTTCTAAATAATTCTCTGTTTTTTTTTCCCTTTCCCTTTCCTTTTCTCCCCTTGTTCCTTTACGTGCCTTATCCGAGTCTCGCAACACGTAGCAGGGCATCATAGAAAAATGCAGGTAGATGAGAGGACACCGCTACTCCCGGGCAGCCCCGGCCCAGCAGAAGCACCACCACCACCATCATCATCACCTGCAGATGGCCACGACGGCGGCGCCAAGGAGCGGAATCGCTCGAGATCGTGCCTGGATTCCGTGTTCCACGTCGAGAATCGCATCCTGCTCGCCGGGTTCCTGATTTCCCTGTCGTTTAACTTTACCCAAGTCCCGTACGCACCCAGCTTCTGTAGTGGTCTTGTAGCAGGCTGACACGAACCACACCACATGCAGTCTGCTCTACGTCTTTCGGCTGATGACGTGCGACGCCTATTACGATCACCACCCTCCGTATACCGGCGACGGCGACCGATGCGCGCGTAACGAAATTGCCGCCGGAACTGCGACGCAGTTTAGTATTCTCGGGATAACGATAACGCTTTGTGGTGAGTGCGACAACTTGTTTCTTTTCTCTATTCGCACATGTGAATACTACCTGCAACCCATCGGTCGCTGACGACTTGTCGTTCGTCCTAGGAACTGTGAATCTGTTTGTTGCCGGATGGGCCGTCAAGGAATGGGGTGCAAAAACTGCAATCCTCTTCCAGACGTTTGTGCCGGCCGTCCGTGTCCTCGCGCAAATCATTGGCGTCGTGGCCGGGAAAACACTCGGCATGAACATTATCCAGGCCACGCAGCTCATCACCATATTCGGCGGCCCTTCGGGCTACATGTACGTTGCTCACCGCGCACCACGCGCTGATGCTTGAATACTGACCTGTTCAAGCCTCGTCATAAACATCATTGCTGGTGAGGTTGTCTCCCCAATGCGTCGCACCGCCGTCTTTGGCATGTTGCAGGGATGCTTCATGCTGGGACAGTCGTTGGCCAACTTTTGTGAGTATCACAGCATTTCCCCATCTAGCACTGCTTCAAGGCTAACGACATGTCAGCTGGCGGCTTGCTGGGAGATACACTCGGAATTCGAGCACCATTCGACGTGGCCTGCGGCTTCTTTCTCCTATCCTGCGTCTACTGTTTCGTGTCTCTGCCCTATATCCCACCGCCTCCCAAGGCCAAGGCCAACAAGCGTTCTGGCGGCTTCCTCGAGCCATTGCGTATATTGGTACCCCAAAACCTGCGACTGGCCAGCGGCAAAATCACCAAACACTACGGAGTCATTTTCCTCTGTGCCGGTATCTTCCTAGGAGTGGTACGTCGCAGCTCATCTCCTGCCTGAATAAGCGATCCAAGCTCTGACATTTTCCGTGCAGCTGGCCACCGATTACGCCCCTCTCTTGATACAGATGTATGCCACGGCTGCCTTTAACTTTAACCAAGCGAGCAATGGCCTGCTCATGTCCGAGTTTGCGCTCATGCGAGGCATCTTTCTCTTGGTTATATTCCCCCGCGCCATCACGCTCGGCAGACGATTACTGGCTTCGAAGCGGGCCCGCAGCCTGCAGCAGCCTGCGAGGGAAGAGGGCTATGGCACCGACGGAACACTGACGCCCGACTCATTGCCGACAGACCCGCGGGAATTCGACTCTAGCATGGGCACGATTCCAAGCGACGAGCCAGTGAAGCCGACGCGATCAAAAGAGGAAGAAGAATTGGACCCTCAATTTGACTTGACTTTTTTGCGCTGGAGTCTCATTGTTGATGGTGGCTTCACTACGGTGGCAGCATTTGCTACGAAGCCGTGGCACATTTACTTGGGTATGTCGCTGGGCACAATTGCCGTCTGTCTCTGCTAATGCTTCACTGTAGCCGCATTTTTGCTGCCTTTTGGATCGGGATCTGCGCCGGCAGCCAAGGGCGTCATCACATCCATGTGCCCCGACTCGCAACGCGCGGATGCTCTAAACGCCGTCACTCTAGTGGAGAATATTGCGCGTCTGTCCACACAAGGGCTGTTTGGATTTGTATTTGCCGCACTCGCCAAGGTGGGGGAAGCGTATGCGACATTCTTCTGCAATGCTGTAAGTATCAATGGCCATGGGCATGTGGGCTCGTCGCGCTGACATGATGCTAGGCGATTGCTGTCGTTGCCACGAGTGTGCTACTGCTTTCTCACTTTCCGCCCGATGGTAGCGTCATTGTCGAAGCCGTCTGCGAAGGGGACGGACAAGACGAAGATGAGTAACGGAGAGATGGGCTGTGACTCTGACACAGGGTGGCTGTTGCTATGATGACCCGCACTCGAGATGTTGGGGGCCATTGTTGTACATATGTATATATTTATAAAAGTGCTGGATGAGATAGGATGGCTTTTTGGACTTAGTTTTGGTTGACCCTCGGACCATTATCGTAAAGAATCACCTGCGCCGAGGTTGTCAAGAGAAAAGCGGGACCCGGAGATTGAAGACGGACTTGTGGCTGGACCGAAGAGCATCTCCTCTTCTCTTTACGCTCCATGCTGTGTTAATTAATGTCCGAAAAGCCCTCTCTTTATCAAATATTACCAGCACTATTGGTGATGGACGCCACCTATTGCCGTCGCTTCCATACACGACAGGCGTCGGCACCACTCTGCATTGAAGTGGAGTGAGCTGCCCCCAGACCTCGCGACTTCCCCAGAATCGGCTCCGCGGACTCGTATCAGTTGCCCCCGCCCCAAGGTACTTGTGGGCTCACGCTTCCACTTCATCTTCCATCGATTGCCAACGATTCGTCATCATCAGACACCATGGCGCCAGGTGAAGCATCGCAGAAGAAGCCCGTCATCATTGTCGGCGCAGGCCTCGCCGGCCTCGTCGCCGCGTTTGAGCTCGCTGAGCGCAACGTGCCCACCATTATCCTCGACCAGGAGAACCGCGCGAACTTGGGCGGCCAGGCGTTTTGGTCACTCGGCGGCGTCTTCATGGTGGACTCGTCGCGGCAGCGCCGGCTCGGCATCAAGGACTCGCGTGCCCTCGCGATGCGCGATTGGTTCGACTCGGCGCAGTTTGATCGCGAGGTGGAGGATTACTGGCCGCGGCGTTGGGCCAAGGCATTTGTCGACTTTGCCGCCGACGAGATGGAGGCGTACGTCGGTGCCCGCGGCATGGGCTTCGTCTTTAACGTCGGCTGGGCGGAGCGCGGCGCGGGGCGCGCTGACGGCCACGGCAACTCGGTCCCGCGGTTTCACCTGACGTGGGGCACAGGGCCCGAGGTCGTCCGCGTCTTTCAGGAGCCGGTGGTCGCGGCGGAGAAGAAGGGAAGCGTCGTGTTTAAGTTTAGGCACCAGGTGGACGAGGTGATTACGGATGAGAGCGGGAGAGCGGTCGGCGTGAGGGGAAGCATCCTCGAAGAGGACGACTCGGCGCGTGGCATCAAGTCGTCGCGCAAGGTCATTGACAGTTTTGAGATTTTTGGTTCCTCTGTGCTTGTTTCCTCTGGCGGCATCGGTGGGAACGTGGAAGCAGTCAAAAAGGTCTGGCCGGTCGACCGCTTGGGACCCAAGGTTCCTGAGCACTTTGTCGTCGGCGTCCCTGCGCACGTCGACGGCCGCATGATTGACATTGCCGAGACGGCCGGGGCCAACGTAATCAACCGCGACCGCATGTGGCACTACACGGAAGGCGTGCAGAACTGGAACCCAATCTGGCCCGGCCACGGCATCCGTATCCTGCCCGCGCCATCATCGCTTTGGCTCGACGCGACCGGCAAGCGGCTGCCGCCATTCCTCTACCCCGGCAGCGACACGCGCGCGACGCTCAAGCACATTTGCAGCACCGGCTACGACTACACCTGGTTCATCCTCGACCAGACCATTATCGCGCGCGAGTTTGCGCTGTCCGGCTCGGAACAGAACCCCGATATTACCAACAAGAGCATCTGGCAGATGCTCACGCAGCGCATCTTTAGCAGCCACGGCACCGTGCCCGTGCAGAATTTCCAAAAGCACGGCAAGGACTTTGTGGTGCGCGACACGCTCGAGGAGCTAGTTGAGGGCATGAACGCGCTGGCGACGGAGCGCGACGGCCCGGCGCTCGACATCGCGGCGGTGCGGGAGGTCGTTGAGGCGAGGGACAGCCAGTTTGACAACCCGTACAGCAAGGACGCGCAGGCCATGCTCATCCACAACGGGCGCAGCTACTGGCCCGACAAGCGCAGCCGCATCGCGACGCCGCACCGGCTGCTCGACCCGGCGCACAAGCCGCTCATTGCCGTGCGCATGAACCTGCTCACGCGCAAGTCGCTCGGCGGCATCGAGACAAACCTCGACAGCAAGGTGATGCGCGCCGACAAGACACCGTTTCCGGGGCTCTATGCCGCGGGCGAGGCGGCGGGCTTTGGAGGCGGCGGTGTGCATGGGTACAACTCCCTCGAGGGCACCTTTGTCGGAGGGTGTATCTTTTCCGGGCGCGCGGCGGGCAAGGCCATGGCGACCGAGTACGAACAAGCGTAGGTGATGCGGGGTTGAGTATTGTTTTGAGTTTCTCTGAATGCCCATATGATTAAGAAACGATGGTATTTTTTGTTACGCCAACTTGTGTGAGAATGTGTGTGTGTGTGTGTGTGTGTGTGTGTGTGTGTGTGTTCATGGTTGCAGCGCATTACCGGCAGCCGCCGTACCTTGCCCGTCTCTGACAACTCTGAGCCCAGCTTGCTGAAAGATGCTCTTCAGTCTCTTCCTGTCTATATCATGGCCAGCCCTCCACCCATTGCCCGATTTAACACGTCAAAACGATTCATGCACCTTGTGGTGCAGCTATGGATCAAACACGTCTTTGCCGCTCATGCTTAGATTCTTCTTGATCACAATCACGCCCGTCCCCGGCACCAGCACCTCCCTGCACCGCTCCAGATAGCGCCACAGCTAGACACCACTGCGTCCACACCAAATTGTACCTCATCGTCATCCCGTCTTCGTTGTCATCACCCCGCCAGTCCCCAGCCTCATGTTGAGCACACGCCGTACGCCCTTTTTGCCGCGCAGCGTGTCTGTGAATTTGGCAATGGGCTCCACGACGTCGACTTGTCCTGCGACATTGACGAGTACGCCACTTGTGATTCTCCCAATCCGTCGTCCTTGCGGATGAGGCTGTCCGGCTTGGCGGCGGTGGCGGCAGCCGCGGGTTCGTGTACAGACGACGACATGCCCGGAACCATATCACAAGCTACATTACTCGGAAACTTGCAAAGGAAACAATTGAGTGATGATTGCGCCCGGCTCTTGACAGATTTCCCGGGTCGGTGCACTTAAACCTCCCTCTGCTGATTTGAGTCAGGGCCTGCTTATTACGTCTCAACCACCAGGATACGCGGCGCACATGGATCAAATCACACAGAAAAGTGTATTCCTTTTTTCCTACTTTTCCATCACGGTACTCCGCATGAAGCTCTTCTCCACATGAAGCCATTTCAATCTAGCAACCACAGGCTGCAGGAAGCAAAGATTCCGTCACCGTCGGTCCAACAGTAACATCAATACCGTTCGAGCCTTTCCAATACAATCTTCAACAGCGCAAGCAAAATGAGAGGAGCCATAAACTTTAAATAACATGAATTGCCCTTTGCTTGAGCCAACAATGCAATATTCTTCCGCTAATGCTTTTCTTTTCATATCCCTCCGCACAAATGATGCAAAAACAATGCAAAAACAATGCAAAAAGAGTCATCACAGAAAAACGAGAAACAACATGACCACCGCCCTTGAAAAAAGGAGGCAAAAAAAAAAAAAAACGCTACCGCGCAGGAAAAATGAAAATCGTAATCCGTAGCACATATGTGTAGTGAGAAATATACCATATTTGAACAGCCCTGAAATGAAACATTGGGTCATGAAAAAGTCAGCAACTTTTAAATAGCCAAACATGAATCTTCAGCTTTTGCCACAGCCTAGGCGGTGTTGCCGATTGTCACACTGTCCTTGTGCGTCCTTGTACCGTAATCATGTGACGGGTATCATAGCTTCGTTTACCATTGCAGAATGGTGTCGTGGCGACTATGGCCCTTCTTCAATCATGCGTACTTCGGCCTCGTTGAGCACTCTGCGTGTGCCGAGTTCTTCCGGAGGGACACCATCACGGATGGCGCCGAAATCCAAAATCTACCACATTGTTAGTTGTCGCTTCAAATCCCACACTAGCATCAAAACATACCTCGACATAAGTCAAATCACCACGCTGGACAGCAGCTACGCATCGTCTCTCGTCAAACTTGACTTGCCACACACCACGCAGGTCAGTCAACAAGTCCTGCACCCATTCGCCACTGCGAATATCCCACATCTTGACCGTCTTTTCGCTACCACTAATGACCTTGCGACCGTCGTGCTGGAAACACGTTATGGCTCCAGTATGCGCCATCAGCGTGTGTCTACACTTGCCATTTTCGGGATCCCAAATGCGCAAAGTCGAGTCTGCAGCAGCAGACACAAGACGCTCTTCGCGCAAATCGAGGAGTCCGACAAGCATATTGTGGCCTTCCAAATTGTACAGACATGCCCCCGTATCGAGGTCCCAGATTTTGACAAACGAGTCCATTGAGCCAGATATGCAACGGTTGCGTTCGTGGTCCAACACTACTGAATAGACCTTTTGTGCGTGTCCATGCAGTACATGCACAGCTTGGCCCGTGCTGATGCGCCACACTCGCACAGTGCTATCATAAGAACCAGACACAAGGGTGTCACCATGCGCGGCAATGGCGCGCACCGAGTGTGTGTGACCAGGGAGAACTCTAATAAAGTACGGACAGTCGGTTTCTTGTGCCGGCGGCCCAGTCTGGATGTAGCGTCTTGACCCAACCTCGGGCAGCCGCCAGACACGGAGCTGGCTATCTCTGGATCCAGTAATGATCAACGGCTTCTCTGGCTGCATAATGGGCCTGCCATCGTGCGTGCGGCCAGTTTCCGCAGGCATGAGAATTTGTAAACAGCGAACGGTACTGGTGTGACCGTAGAATACCTGTTGACACAGGCCTCGCTCAATGTCCCATACTCGAACTGACCGATCCGTCGAGCCAGAAACAAGAATGTTACCCTCGTACTGTAGAGCCCATACGCCACCCTCGTGTCCCTCGAGTTTCTTCAGCAGCTTGCCCGTATGTGTATCATAAATATGAATCAAGGTGTCGTCGCTTCCAGTAATAATCTTGTCTTCGTCGAATTGTAGGCAGGTGATGACATTGTTTGGGTGCGCAGCAAACGCCACATGTTTAGGCTTGACTTTTCCGCTCGTCCAACTTTGGCGAATCATGTGGTGACGGCGGTAGAGAGACTTGTACAGGTGCAGCTGTCGGAGGCTGGGCAACCCGAGCTGGGGGTCTGGCACGAGTAAAGCAGCAGCGTTGGCCGCGGAGATGGGACCTTCGGATTTGTGCTGCTTCAACCCCAACTCTGCTCTATCGTCTCGAGAGGTAGCCGCATCATTGGCATGAGCACGGCGTTTTGATCGTTCGGCCGCATTGTACACATTAATACCTCGCTTTCTTTTGGCACCCCGAGTCCGGTAGAGCTTTTCATTCTTGACAGACCGAACGAGATCCCGTTCGGACGAGATGAGGCGGCTGTGCATGCTCAAATCGCGCTCGTGGCCTGTTGGACCGGCTGGGTCCTGCCAGCCCCACCCTTGCGTAATCGCCTTGCTTAGTTCGCCCAGTGGTAACGCAAAGCCGTCAGACTCAAAAAGTTCTTTCCAGCCAGTTTCGTTGCGATCGACAATGTTGCGCCAGTGCCTGGAGACCTGAGCTGCACGGCATAGATCGCGGAAATCGAGATAAGCCAGGACGTTGTAGCCAAGTTCGAGTGGGAGCTGCTTCAGAAAATCGCACTTGAGGGCAGGATTTACGGTATCAGCAATAACACGAAGCGTTGGCCGAGGGCAGCGTCGCAGGAATTGGTACATCATAAAGGTCTTCATCTCCGTCTTCATGGAATCAAACGCCTCCAGCAGGGACTGTGTATCAACCTGGAGGGGGGCGCGAGCGCGTCCCACGTCACGACAGTCATTGTAGTGATAGCCCATGGGCGCAAGCTCCATGGAACCCATGTCGGTTGATTGAGTGGCAGAGAAGGCGGAGTGATTGGAAGCATCGAAAATCGGAACCTGGCCATTATTGTCATCATCGGCCGCAGCCGGCAGTGTACCGGCAGCCAAGGTGGGGGATAATCGAGGGCTCGGCAGGCTAGCATCTTGGGCGGCCACAATGTCAATGGAGGGTCGTTGATGTATGCGAATCGATCTCTGAAGGGACTCGTCGTTATCTCCAAAGGGCTCGGCATCGGCATCAGTTATGGGAGGTGTAGCCACGTTACTACTATACATGGTGTGGGCGTCGCTTTCTGCGGGGCTGGCGGCATCGTACTGAGGCTGGGTGACGGGAGTCGTCTCTCGCGAATCTTGCACTATATCCAACTGACGACCCTTGCCCTTGGAAAGTCTCGATTGTGACGGTCCCAAGATGGCAGACGTATCTGGAGTAGCAAGGAACCCGATATTGGTGTTGGCACGAGATCCGTCACCGGGCTGTCGGCGACTGGTAGCAGGCTGTGGTTGAGCGACAGATCGACGAAGCCTATCCGACAGGGGGTGAGAGCGGGAGGAGGATCGGGTCTGGCGGGTGGAGGAAGTTTTGGCTTCTTGAGGGGCAGAGGTGGAGGACTCGGCAAGAGAGGGTCGAGATTGTCTGGTGCGGCGGGTGACTTGCTCGTGAGGCGAGACGGAGAAATGCCGGCTGGAGCGGCGAAGGGGAATCGGTTCTTGGGAGGGTTGCTGCGGCTCCGAAGTGGGACGTGCATATCTGGCACTCTGCCGATGAGTATACTGGCAAGAGAGAAAGTTAGTGTACAAAGGCCACGAAAAAACGGTAAAAGAGGGACGGGCCTACAGGAATATGGCTAGCAGATATGGCGGCGTCGTCGTCGGCCTCGGACTTGACATGCCGAACCTGCTCGTCATCTTCTTGGGCCTCTTGTTTGAAATATTCGTCATCATCGAGCTGGGCCAAGTGCGTCAAAGAGAAACCAGCCAACTCCGGGGGGGTCGGCTTCATAGCCAGAGGGTACTCCCTTGTGTCGAGAGTGGACAAGGGCGTAGGATCGCGGACAAAGACTTGGGGGAATTTCCTGGTGAGGCGAGTGGTTGTTGTGACGGTCTTGGTTTCGACACATTCGCTTACATGAAGCTGAAAGTGATGGGCGCCCTGCTGGCTTGGAGTCTCGACCATATTGACGGCAAGCGTCTGGGTATGGGCACTGCGCGGCCGTCGTGCGTCGAGAGCACGGGATGGGCCGGCGACCGACGGCGACGAGGATCTCATGCTGCGTGGGCGGCAGAGTCGAGAAAAGTCATTCACGACGGGTATTGAAGCGTCTTGTACAAGGCCTGAGGCGCCGGGAGCCGCGCAGGCAGGCTAGAGGTTCGGTTGGCGAGAGAGACCGTCGTAGGCTGAGTTTAGCGGCGTTTGAGGTCTAGAGGGATTGTGATGCAATGGCCGTCAAGCCAGCACACAAGCCTAGGTACTAGCGGTAGATAGCTCGCGCGACGGGGAAGACACAGCAGCGCGAATAAACGCGCCGGATGACCGAAATGACAGGGAGGGAGCGTCGGAGGTCAAGATGCGTCGGCAACAAAGGTGTTCATCGGAGAGTCGGGGGTCTGCAAAATCGAGGAGGCGGATTGTGGGCACAGACAAACGGAGGTTCTGGCTGACTGTCCATTGCTGCTTGCAGAGCAGGCGCTCGGCCAGGTCTGACTGGGATTGGGACTGCAGGCCCAACCCAGCACAGACAGAGGTACCTGGTCGGTGCGGGCAAACTGGTGCTGTTGCAAAGTAATTACCGTTGACACTAGGGGATTTTGGGCGAGCTGCTAACCATGGCTGGCATGGCATGGGGAATGCATGGCAGGGAGATGGGAGACAAGAGGAGCAGGCAAAGAGTGCACGCAAAAGGGCTGCCAGAGTGGGCTTGATCAAGCAAAAGGTGGGCTCGATGCAAGCAAACGGAGTAACCGAAGACACTAAATTTTAGTGGCTTGCCTGCTGCCATCCAACTCTTGCCATGCCATGCAGCCATGCAACCGTGCAAACCAAGCTGACTGTCGCTGCCACGATGGCCAGGTGCGCCGCATCAGGAGGGGTTGTCCCTACATAGGTAGGTGCTTACCTAGAGGCACCCAAGCACCTAGATACCTAGGTATATCAGCTTGTCGCAAACCCCTTTTTGAATTTCTTGTTTCTGAGATGAATCAACATAAAATGGTGCAAAAATCCATGACTAAACATAATTTGACAAAGAAAATAATAACGCTGCTGTGAAAATTCTGTCACTGGTACGTACCCAAGCACCTTTGCCAAACCGGAGGGCGTCGTGTGGAGCCAGGTCCTTTCCCTTGCTCCCCGCAAGTGCCCTAGAAACACTGGAATTGCAACCTGCCCACTGTTGACCGTCAGTGCCAGCTGGCACTTGCCGCTGCAGCCGTCCGAGACCACGACACTTGACCATCAAAATCATGCAAACCCTCTGCATCACCAGCCTACCCTCCTACCGTACCGATACAGCACATACATGTGCATGCGCAAGCTTTGTGTGTTCGATATATGCTGCTCCCCTCCCGCCGATACGCAATCAATCATGGAAAGAAAGCCCATCTCGTGATGTCTGCATACGCCACGACAATCCTCCCAACATCAGCATCACGACCATGCCAATTCACGGTCTGGGCGCCAAACGCTATGTTGGGTTCGGACAGGCACGGAGGAACCGTGTCAGCCCAGCCTTTTCTGCGTCAGGACATCAAGGGAACAACACAGATAAAGCAAACCCCTGTCTCGCAGCACCAGCACTAGCACTCACACCCAAACCTCCGCCGTCTCGCGCCGCCGTCCCAACTCGGTCCAACGACAGCCAAACAGTGGAATAAGAAAATATCATGTTTCCATAGCTCATTCTATATGGAGCCTGTCGTTTGTCACCCGACTACACTTTGTACTAATGGCTCGCAGGAGCGGACTTGGTTCATCTTGTTGGCTCGGCTGTACTAGCTTGACACCAGCACGCCGGACGTCTCTGCAATCTTTTTCCGACAAGATAATCCACCGACCATGCTCGGTAGGCGCCTGCACTGCAGCCTGCTGTCTTGGATGACAGCGTCGAAACAAGCCTGTTCAGTACGAAGCGGCCTCGATTTGGCGCCGACCTGTACGAAGCAGTCCGATGGCGCTGCAGTAGCCTGACGACAAAGCGGTTTGCCTCGCCCTAAGTTACCTGCTGGCACCCTTGTTGGCCGAGCACGCGACGCGACGGCATGGGTGCGGCTGGTGCGGCTTTACGTTTTGCGAGTACGGCGGAAAGGCTTCCCCTCCCCCACCGTGCTACCGCCGCCGCCGGTCATGTTAGATCGGCGGCCGTGATTTTTCTATTATGACATGATGCCGGCTTTTGCGTCGAGACTGCGCTCCGTGGAGACAGACGCCAGCCATGACACTTATAAAGCCCCCAATATCCCCTACCCCGAAGAACAGCCTGAATCTGTGAGCTTGTTGTCAATCAATCTCATAGTCATTGACAAGTGCTCTGTCAATGCGTGGCGCACAGCTCTGCACTCGAGCTGCAGAATCACAGCGGCACCAAGCATGCAGTCACGCGAATGCCCCCCCTGTTGCTCTTCTCGGCCTTTTCCCTCCCGCGTAACATCATCCATTCCCGCAATCCCATGTCCATGCAGAAAATTTATTAGTCGCTGTACGATACCCCTCATCTGGTTGCGAACATGCCAAGTCGAAGAGAGCACCCAGAATCTGGTGATGCCACAAATTTAATGACAGAAATGGTATGGTGAGGACAGTCACAGCATGAATACAGTCTTGCTTCGCTCTGTTCACAGATGGGCCAGTCTAAAAGTAGAGACCAGGATTTCGACTATTCACGCACTTTTTACCTAGTTCTCATGAATACGGAGTATAGTCTATAGTGGCGCTATACGTGATTCAAGACGGTGGGTGAGCTAGAAGCCCATGTAGTGGAAACTTTTGTTTAGTCGAAACTATATTTTGCAAAAACAATCGCCGTGCTCTTATCCCAAATTCTAGTGTCATGCCAGAAGCACAATCTTATGCCATCTAATCAGTCTATGTTATGTATACGGGCACGCGGCTGCCCAGGAGCTCACTCTTGGGCAGCTGCACATCCAACTTGTCGAAATCATGCAGCATCAGCCAGCAAATCATTCGAAACAATAGCGTGCACCAGATATCATCATGCGACACCAGCTGCTCTGCGAGCGGCACCCGGCTTCTTTCGCGATTCGCCGCGTTGGCAGCCACGCCATTGCCCCCTTCCGCTTCCTCATCGCCGTCAACGTCGCTAGCCACGGCCACATCAGCATCGCTTTCGCCGTCGTGAGCCGCCGCCGTTGGGAAATCGTCAGCCGCGAAGCCCCTGGTGGAGGAGCCGGCGCGGCTGGTGCCCGGGCGCGGCGCCAAGCTGGCCCCCCGCGAGATGCTCAACGCGCCGCGCATGCTCGGCAGGCTCCACGGGCGTGTCCGCGTCAGACTTGCTCTACGGTCCGTCGAAAAAGTGGCCTTGGGCACGACGCGCGGGCGCACCACTTCAAAATATACATCCATCAGTAGCTGCTGGCGCTCGTCAGGGCTGGCGTCGTCTACTTTGCCAAAGTCGGGTGGTGGCGCAGTGCGCAGCCCAACTCTCTCACGCGGCCGCGACTGCAACGGTGAGGTGGGGGACTGGTCGACCAGATGAAGCGGCAGAGACTGCGCTTCAGCCCGCTCGTCCTGTTCGTTGAGCAGTCGGAGAACCTCTTGAAAGTGGGAGCGCAGGACATCTTGCACCGCCTCCCGACGCATAACCTGTCGCGACGTCTCGCCTTGGTCGTTGGAGCAAACCACCTGAGGTACAGCAAAATTGCTAGCAGTTGGGGTCTCCCCATACGGTCCCACCGAATCCTTATTCTTTGCAGTCAGAATTTCGTCTGCATCATCAATGGCCATGTGCAAGACTCGGAGATAAAGCAGGCGCTGAGCACCGTCCTTTTCCCAGTAGTGCTTCAAAACTTCCTCAACATGGTGACGAATAGTATCGACTATGATGTGGTTGCGTGTGGTGTTGACATCTGCATCAAAGTGCAACTGGAACGCTTCCAAGAGTTTACGCAGCGAAAACGAGCGCTTGTCGAGGCTGTACGGTGTCGGGTTCGGGATATACGTAAAGCTGCTGTTGTTGATATGGAAGTTCTGGCTAAGCATACCGAGCATTTCAAATGCGATTGGGAAAATGTGCGACGTGCGATGGCCGTCTTCTAGAAAATAATTTACCGCATTCGTGTTGCACCCAATCACTGTCAAGCTCTCTGCCAGCTCTCGCTCGCGGCCCATTTGCAGCGAACTGAGGTTCTCTGGCATATCACTCGGTACTTTAAGTCGGCTGTGATCGATGGTGTCGCGATATATCGTGGGCACGTAGCCAAACGCAAGCTCTTTGACGTAGTCGACAGGAATCACTCTGTTGCGCTCAAAGGTGGACTTGCCGTGGACTTGCAGCGAAAACACGATTCCCAAGTCATTTCGTTCGCCAAGAACAAGAAACCCGTTTCCCTCAGCCCAATAGCGATCGCGACGTCGGTCGAATTCCTTCCAGTAGATTCCCATGGCAGCAAGCATTTCAATCATATGGCACATGGCTGTGGTAGCATATGGTTTCGTCATGGATGGTGGCATAGTATCCCAGCTCTTCCTCTTACGTTGCAGGGCTACCGTCAGGGTATGATGCTCTCGAAGCGATGGGGGCGTGCTAGACAACCCGTACGTTGCTGTCGACGATCCGGGAGGGGGATACTGGTTCTTCTGCCACTCGCGCGACTCGGCTTCCATCCCCTGAATGGCATACAGGAGCACTGACCACGATACCCGCTCATTGTCTGCTGTGTGAATACGATCCTTGGCCGAAAGATTCTTGTGAGGGTCCTGCTCAGGCGTGGTCCATGTGTCTTCCATGCTCTCACGCGTGCCATCCAGAAAATGTATTTGGGCATCCGGGATCGGGCCACGCTTGTTGTGCGGGGGGGAAACGAAGATGACGGGTGCATCATACTGCACTTCGTATCGAAGCTCTTCCCAAGAGAAGCGTCTGGTTTTGGTTTTGGCCCAGCCTCCCATGACCTTTTCATTGCACTGCGAGTAGCCAGCGGCGGAGGCATAGTACTGCTGAAGAACCTGCATAAACGTTGCCGTCAATGCAATCAGGGAGACGATGAGAGCCACAATGGCTACGTTGACCTCTGAGCTCGGCATTTTGGACTCGTTCGTTTTCGTTCTTCGCTCGAGGTTCGATGGCCGCTTCCCCTATCCTGAGCGCCAGCAGTTGTCTTGGATAGCTCAGGTTGCGTAGGTGCAGCCAACACTGGAGCCGCCGTATGGCTTCGCGCGAGTTGAGGAGCTCCAGCGAGGGCTCAGAGTATTAAGTGCCGATGCATTTGGTAACAGCCGTAGCTGCAACAAGTCTCGGATACTTGTCACAATTGCCTCAAAGGAAGAAGCTGACTGTTGCCGCAGCTGTGGGTTCTGGGTGGCCGGCTGGCGTCCCGAGCCGCTTCACTAGTCAGACCACTTCAGCCTCACGACGGAAAATCAGCCCCTTTGGATGCTGTGCATCCTGGTGGGTGACGGCTGAAAAAGTTGGCGTCACTGGCGATGAACACGGAGCCAATAGTAAACTAGAACGCGGACGGAAATTTGGGGTGCGATGAAGAGTGCTGTGCCACACTTTTCGACTCATCCACGGTGTCAGGGTAGCATCGGCCCAGTTGGGGGGCCTTGAGGCAGGATCGACCATCCCATCCTGCCTGATCGGCTAACCAGCACTCTAGTAATGACTACATGCGCTCTCCAAATCGTCGTGAGGACAATCTGGACATGTCAATGAATTCTTCTGCTGGACAATCTGGGCGCCAAAAATGCCCACGCATCCGGTCGGCATCAATGGCGGTGAAGCTTGTCCCGGGTATCGCCCGCCCGCACCTGTCTCTCCCACTGCCACTGTCGCAGACTCGCAAGTCAGCAACACAGAGTATGGTACGTCGGGATACAAGATTCTTGATGCGTATACGCGCGCATAGGCCGGGCGACCTATCGGGTTGCCTAGAGGGCTTGGATGGGAAAGCAAGTTTGCGTCGTGCAACTCTGTCACCATGGTTTTCAAAACATTGTTGATGGACGCGCAAACTGGCTGGTCGCACCCTGCCACCGCCACCGCCCAACGACCAGCGCAACACAGGGAGCGCCCAAATTCTGGCAAACGCCAGTCAGAAGAGCAAAAAGAAATGTTAAAAGCGTGGTCACAGGGCAACAATGGGTGTCCACCACACTCCCGCTCATGCATGCCCCCGCCAGCCTCGTTGCCTCGTCACATATAGAGGTAATGCTGCGACACTGTATCCAACAAGAAAGAACAACAAGGGCCCAAGGTCTGAGGGCGAACTTATTGGCTTTGAACAGTCTGGTAAGGCTCAGTCACATCTCGAGGAGCCAGACTGATGCATGCTCCTCCTCATGTTCACGTGCCAATGCACCAGCACCATGATACCCAGGGTGTGTGGCTCCATCCCATCCCGCACTTTCCATCTATCTTCCAGTGGGACTATTGACGTGATACTAAGATGGTGGATTTGTTCACCAGTCTTTACAAACGCCACCTTGCAAGGATAGTAGTCTGGGCTGTGTCAGGCCGGCTCTGCCAGAGCAAGGTACCTCTGGCCTCGTCCCTCTAACTACTTAACAAGCCGACCTGCATCAATTAAGTCAATCGCGGTCTCTCGCTTTCATTTACATGGAACAGAAAATCTCAGAAAATGCCTGGTACTACTTCTCATGGTTTTCCACCAAGAACAAATGGTAATGGCATAGCGCCACGAAGCTCTGTCACGCACCTTGCTACTCTGTCTGAGGCAATCCAAACAAAAACCACTCTTCTCACCAACAGCCTCAACGAGAAACATCTCGGTGCACCTTCGTTTAAGCTGGGGGGATCTACAAGTTTTGCTCTGGATGAGCTGGACCTCCAGGACAAGGCCACCCGAAACGAGCTCATAGCGCTTACCAAGGAACTTCACGATTTGCTTGTTGGCCCGAAAGATACCCTCAAGAACTTGGCATGGAACGTGAGTACAATTCACTCTATACGAATGCATGGCCACTTACCGAGAATGGTAGTCGGTCAGTTACATTCCCCTCGAGGCCATCTGCGAGTTCCGCGTTGCCGAAGCGGTGCCTCCCACCGGATCCATACCATATGTCGACCTCGCCTCCAAAATAGAGCAGCTCACAGGCATCAAAGTTATTGTCTCTGATTTGAAGTGCATCTTGCGCCTCGCAATGGCAAATGACCTGTTTTCGGAGCCCATCCCAAACCACGTCGCACACAGCCGATCATCCCTGCTCATGCTGGAGGACCCGAGTGTGGCAAGCTGGGTCGCCATGTTCACCACCGATCTTCTTCGGCCCATTGCCAACACTGTGGAGGCTATGAAAAAGTGGCCTGGCTCGCAAGAGCCTAATGAGACTGTACGCGTACCTGGTGAGAAGACTACCGATTCCGTGCGCTTACAATGTTCGACTCTAGGGCGTCAACATCGCATATCGCAACAGCACTCCATTCTTTGAGTTTATGCAATCGGACCAAACGAGAATGAAGCGTTACGGCCTGGCCATGAAAGCTCAAGGCGACCGTGATGGATTTGACCTGTCGCATACCATCAATGGTTACCCATGGGCCGAACTCGGCGCGGCAAAGGTCGTCGATGTATGTGACACCTGGCCTGGGATTGCGTTCTAGGTCACTACTAACTCGGTCTACGCACAACAGATTGGGGGGAGCCAAGGGCATGTCGCTTTTGCGCTCGCAGAAGCCTTCCCGCAGCTGTCATTTATCGTACAGGAAAAACCGCAACTGAGAACTGAGAAGGCGATTGGACAGGTTCCCCAGCACTTGGCCGACAGGGTGACGCTGACGGCGCACGACTGCTTCAATCCACAGCCTGTGGAAGCTAAAGTCTACTTTTTCCGGCACGTATTCCACGCCTTTTCCGACAAGTATGCCGTCGCCACTCTCAAGGCGCTTGTGCCAGTGATGAAGCCGGGTGCTCGGGTAGTCATCAACGACTACGTCCTGCCGCAGCCTGGCATTTTGCCACAGAGTGACGAGAAAAGTGTAAGAACCATGGACCAGCTAATGAAAACTGTCTGCAACGCACGGGAACGGGAGGTGGTGGACTGGGAGTCGCTCTTTGAGCAGGCTGATTCACGATTCCGATGGAAGGGTGCTACCAAAACAGCGGGAAGACTATCGTTTATCGAGGCAGTGTGGGAAGAGGCGCGGCTGCCCTCTATGGATGGTTGTGAGCGACTTGTCGTCGGGGTGGCACATCGGGTGGAGGATCGTGATTGACTCGTCATGTTTCAGGCGGCACAGATGGTTGTACTATGGTAGTCAAAAGAATTGCGTCCAATGTTTACCTGGCTCAGTTTGACATGTCACCTCTCCACCGGCCGGGACGCTGGGCTCAGCACAGTACCGTGCGGTTACACAACATACCGTGGCGTCAAGAACTATCGATCACGGTGCAAGTTGAATACGATTTGTCTAACTCTAAAATTCTAATCCGATTTCCGCCACCCAAAAAGGTACCCCTGAAAGGCGCCTGGTACGCCAGGGGACAATTCTACTGTCGCTCGATTGACTCCTTGTCCATTCACAAATGGGTGAGTTTCGACGTCTTTCGGCTTGCCGTGTTGCGTGACATGTCCACAATCATGGCCACATGGCGAGCCTGGGCCACCATTTCGCCCTCGGCGTCAAAAATATCCACGTCGCAGCCGTAGCGACCGTTCCTGGCCTCTGCAATCGACGTCCGCACGCGGAGCCATCGGGTCCCCTCGGCCGGCAGGCTTCGTTTAAAGTCCATGTGGATGTTGAGCGTCGGATACCAGGACACGGAGGCGGGCGACAACTGCGCGGCGTTGGCCGGGGCGTGCTGCAGGGCATACGTGCCAATCGCGGGCGTCGCGTCCGCCAAGTACGCGAGGTCGAGGTTCACGATGGGGTCCCCGGACCGGTACTCTACCCACATGTCGAGCACGCCCGCCTCGGGCGCCGAACTAATCCTCTGCACGTACATGTTCCAGTGATGGTTCGGGCGAAAGTCTTTGTTGGCAGCCTGGAATAGCTGCCAGTGAGGGTCCTGCCCGCGCGGCAAAAGCTCGAGATCCACCGGCGGCACGGGGGAGTACGGACCGCTGTCGCTGCTTCCGCCGCCGATGAGTGACTGGCCCGTCTCGGTGGCCATGTCCCGGCAGGTCACGGAGCCGACAACGACGCGCCGCGCGCCGGCAGAGACCCAGGGCGCCTCGGTCAGCTGGCCGTCCTGGTACAGCGAAATGTACAGCACCGACATGTTGCGCGCAATCTTGGTCTCGTCGACAACCATGGTCCCGCGGCCTGGTTCCGAGCGGCTCAGAAAATCCCAGTGCGCAGAGATGACGTCGTAATGGCCGTGTCGTTTGGCGACGTGGGCGAGGGCGACGGCGAGAAAGTGTCCCGCGACATAGCCGCCGTTGGGCACTGATCAACATCCGCAGCTTGAGTTAGCCCTGCCCTCGCTGGTTGAAAGCGTGGCTCTGGCGCGTCGATTTGCCTTTCCAAGTCAGCTTACCTGTGCCAATGTTAAAGGCTGGAGCCAAGTCGACAATGTAGGTTTTGCCGTCTACTTGCTGCACGTTGGTGGAACCTGCGGCGTTTGCAGCGGTGTTTGCGGCTGTTGTGGGCGCAGCGGCATAGCCTCTGCTCGGTATCGTGTCGGACATGATGGCTGGCTGTCGAGGCAAATATTCATCAACAATGCTTTGCTGATTCTAAGCTGTCTCGCGGCATTCAAGCTGTTTCGCGCCTCTACAACTGTATGTAGCCGCTCGGACCGAGGTCAACCAACATCCCCACAATTTCCCGTCCAGTCTCGTAATCAGCAACCTTTTATGCTGGAGTGTTGCCATTGTGCAGTTTACAGACGACATTTCATCTTGTTTGATTCAAGTTGAGGTTTTGATTCTTCTTCATCCATGGGCATGCCCTGTTGGTTCAGCTGCAGCGTGACGTCCGTCCTTTTGCCAAGCAGGCCATGGACAAACTGCTACGTCTAGACCGTGCGAAGCGATGTAACAGCGTACGCACATATTTTTAACCTTTTTTCCTGCTTCACCCCAAGCCCTCAGCCGGCATGTATACGAACTTGCATTGACTCGAGTTCACCTGAATCTGCGAAAAAAGCACTCATGGCTCAGACTCGGCAATCGAAATAGACAACCATTGAGTGATGCTTTTTAAGAAACACCCGATTGGCTGGATCGTAACAATACAGTGCAGCAACGCCAAGATACTCTTTGGTGGCAGTGCGTGCAGTTCACCGTCATAGTTGACATCCTGACATCTTCCACTGCCCGTCAGGTAGAGTTTATCCTTATTCAGTGTAACCAGTCCCACCACGGACAACGCAAGCCTTTGGGCTCGGCTTCCTCGAACGGGCAGAGCGGATGCAGATACTTACTTTTGTGTTGCTTGGCACTTTCTGTCCAAGACTTCAAGACGATCTTGATCAAAACCTGATTATCGTTGAACAAGAGCCACAGGAACCCGTCTTTCCGGAGCCGTCGTGGTGGGGGGGAGCGCCGGCGCGGCAGCCACCATCGACGACGGGGGTCCGCGTATAGATTTCCTTATCGGCAGTCCCACGGCCCCTCTACTCAGGTGGGCGCAGTTCGCAGGCAAGGGACGGCCGCCCTGGGCTCGCCATTCTTAAATAAACCAAATACAACATCGCTTGGGCCAGATAATGGGGCCCGTGGAGCTCGGTCATGGGTACGGGATAGAGCATGAGTGCATGCCGCACGGGAAACACTGACCCATTGCCAAGCTGGCCAGTCCACTCATGAGCATTTTAATCGGGCACCCAACCGTTGCCGCGCAAAGAAGAACAAGAAGAAGTTTTTTTGGTGTTGTGGCCGTGACTTGCAAACTTGGTAGTAAGCCAACACCCCCGGCTGCGCGTCTCTGAAGTAGGTGGCTGTGAACACCTGTCTTTCTTGTCGCCTTTCCTATTCATGTCAATATTAAGAGATCAAGTGCGTCAGTGATACGCAATGCGAGCTTGGCGGTTGGCAAGTTCGTCTTCCGGCCGCTCCGACATTCTCGGGACGGCTTCAAGGATGCGCAACTAGTCGTCGACAACGGGTCGCAGGTGTCTGGATAACGGCAATATAATCAAGCTTGGCCGTCTCATCAATGTCCTGTCATCATCCCTGCTTTCAGCAACGCGGCTCGTTTTTCATTCGACCCTGCCGATGCAAGTGTAGCGATAGTGCTCGGCGTTATTATTCTATTCTGTGGAGCCGGGCATTCGCAAATCGGGCTTCACACTTCGTGGCATCGAGAATAAATGGACATGGTGAGCTGACTGATATATCAGCGGTATCCAGTTTTCAAAGAGTGGAATCAAGGGAGAAGAAAACTAAAATCATGCATACAATAAAGATGGTCAATCCCACCGTCGATGGCAGCGTCGCAACCCGTCTCGACGTTGTCAGTTTTGTCAACTCGAACAGACTGGTCTCGACCCCTTGCGCGCATAAGGACACGAAGAGTTTGATGATGTATGAGGCAGTTGTCCGTCTAGATGTAGATGATGGACCATCAGGGGCTGTCGGTTGGTTTTGACACTGAATCTCTAACCATGCCGTTGAAGCCCTCGGTGTCCTTAGGTAGCTAGGTCCTAGCCTCCTGCCTCGTAGCCTCTTAATAAATAAGGTTGCCCAGTCTCGTCTTGGTACATTGTACCACTGCCCCCTGACCTGGCGTGCAAATCCCAAGTCCCGATGGGCTGCAGCTCTCTGCCCAAGAACAGATTGGATTGAAAACTGACCAATAGGGTTGGTTCCCACCTGCTGCGTGTTATCTGTCACGGCAGGGTGTGGCCGCGCACTTGCGACACTCGACAGGGTCGCAGTATCACTGGTAAGGTACAGTGGCACAGTGGTACGTTCTAATCATGGCCATGCTTGCGTTTTTAAAATCGCGGTGGGTTCTGCGGCGGTGCAGAGGCCACGAAAGTGTTTCACTTCAAGATTGATCCTCATAAAAAAACACATTTGCATTGTGCAGAGATAAGGTTCTCACCCGGTCCCTTTGATGCGATGCACTCGACTCGACTTTGGCAGCCGCCACGTTCTGCACGCTCAGCGAAAATCGCCGTAGCTCATCTTGGGAAAGCGCGCCGAAGTCCGTTTAATAAACTGTGTGAGATGGGCTGTGGCGTTCCAAACGGGCGTGATTGGATAAAAGGGGGTGACTTTGGTCGAGTCAAGCCCACCACTTTAGGTGGTCCGCCAAGCAAATCGCCCGTCCGGACATGACAATCGGCGGCCTACGCGCAACTACTAAATCAGTGGCGTTTTTTTTTTCAATCAGTCAAGCCAGGTTGCAGTGCATGGCAACCGGCCCCCAAAAGTTCCAACCCTAGCCCATCCCTGTAATTGGGCGTTTGGGCTGCGTAGTCTCGCCACACCCGGGCGGCCCTCGCAAAACCAACATCCAACGCCAAGCACGAAACGTATCAAGTTGCACGATATTTATAGTTTTGCCACGGAGAAGAAGAAAAAGCAGAGCCTCATTTGAAAACAAGAGCGTTTGGAAACACGCTACCACTGGCCAACAGCCACAGCTCTCCCATCATCGACACGACTGAATGGCTCGACCGAGCCCCTACCGTTACACCTCCAACCGGCAAGTTACAACTGGCACGCCAAGAAGGCAGATGAAATTTCTACTCGTGCACGGCCGCCGTCGCCCTAACAAGCGTGGCCCACAAACAACCTACGCTTGTCGCTCATATGCTTCAGGCTCCACCGTTATGAGGCTCTGCCCGCGCGACATGACAGCGAATACTACCTGCTAAATAAAGTAGACTACATCTTTATCAGTGTCAGGATTGAATCGTCGGGTGTGCCGTTAGAGGTTCGTCTGGGATGTTCCCAAATTGGCAAGGCCAATCTTCCGATCACTTCAGAGATTTGTACCTCGACATGAATCCGCCTGATTATAAGGGATGGCCTCCCCAGAGGTTTACATCTAGCCTTCTTTTTCGTTCCCGGTAGAACCCATCCTAATTAACCATATTTTCTTGTTTCCTTTGTTCGAGACTGATTCATTCGTCTCTCTATACCACATAATCACATCTTCTCTACTTGGTCAGGAACCATGAATGAGAAGAACCGCAACATTTCCAGCTCCTCCTTTGGCAAGTTGGTAGCCTTTACTCCTTCAGCCGACGTATCCGACTCATTGAATCCCTTTTGGATCGACTCAAACACACCTACAAGAAGAAACTCTATCCGTTCTGCCATTTCACGATCCGATGACCAACATGACCCTGCCGGCCCCGGACTCGACGAAGAGGCCCAATTGCCCAAGAACCACAAAGGCACACACACCTTTGACGATGCTCGTGATTCATCAGACGAGAAGCCATCATCTCCAGCGGTAGACCCCTATGACCCCAATCGCCCCTCGCTCGGGATAAAGCAACGTCTGCATCACTTTACATGGGCTTGGTACACTTGGCCCATGAGCACAGGAGGCCTGGCCTTGCTCATCGGCAACCAGCTCAAAACGTTTCCCGGCCTCAACACTCTTGGCTTTGTCGTATACTTTATCAATCTTGGCATCTTTACCACCGTCACAATCGGCCTTGTCCTTCGCTTCTCGCTTCATAAAGGCGACTTTTCCCGTTCCATTACCCATCCTCGAGAGGGCTTCTTCGTACCGACTGCCTTTCTTGCCTTTGCCACCGTCATCACAAGTACCCATAAATACTGGATTCCCGACAATGACGGAGCACTGTCCTGGGCCATTCAAGGCGTCTTCTGGGGCTATGTTCTACTTACTCTCATCCTTGCCGTCGCCCAATACAGCTTTGCCTTTGCCTCGCACAGTCATAAACTACAGAGCATGATGCCCACATGGATTCTCCCCATTTTTCCCATCATGTTGTCGGGCACTATTGCATCCGTCATTGCCAAAACTCAGGCCGAAATCTCCATTTTGCCCGTCGTTGGCGCCGGTCTGACCTGCCAAGGCCTTGGTCTATCCGTCGCCATGCTCATGTATGCACACATGATCGGACGACTGATGCAGTCCGGCCTGCCCAACAGAGAACACCGCACCGGTCTCTTCATGTGTGTTGGCCCACCTGCCTTTACGGCCTTGGCCATTATTGGCATGGCAAATTCTCTCGAGCGATCCACCGCCCTCGGTGGCATGCTGCTCGACAAGGTTATTCTCTACAACCTGGCCGTTATCGGTGCCGTCTTTCTCTGGGCACTCAGTCTATGGTGGTTTGCCATTGCGCTGGTCGCCGTCATTCAGTCACCTCCAGAATATTTTCACCTTGGCTGGTGGGCCGCCGTCTTCCCCAACACGGGCTTCACCTTGGCCTCCATCTCCATGGCGAGAGAGTTTGGCAGCGAGGCTCTCATGTGGTGCACTACTGTCATGAGTGTCATCATGATCTGTGTCTATTTATTTGTTCTTGCTTTTCAGATTCGGGCGGTCATTGTTCAGGACATCATGTACCCTGGAAGGGACGAAGATGTTGAAGATCACTAGCCATTACGCAGTTGCATCATTCGATGGTATCAGGGTTCAGGAAAAGGTGGCTTTGTGCATTCATTCGTTTTTCTGCATAGCCGGCATTCAACATTTAGAGTTAAATAGCGCATTTACAACACTCGTTTCTTTGATCTCAACTTTGTTTGACCATGCATTTGTTTCAACGCACTCGACAATAGTGACCTTTGATGTCTCTTCCCCGTTATCATATCCATTAAGCTTTGGACTTCTCCGCAGGCTTGCCAGTGCAACCAACTCCCGGGGCTGCGACATCGTAAGCCCAAACATCAATAGCAAAATACTGGAGCACGTTGCTATCTTTGGCACTCTTGGACGGGTCCTTTTTTGCCAACGCCAGAATGCCATTGTAATCGTCCGCAAAGTGGTCCACTGTATTGACATTGATTGTCGGGACATGAAACATTCGATGCAGGAGGTCGACGGCCCAAATCGTATTCAGAGGGGATCCCGCGACAGTATAGCCAAGGTTGCAAACCGATGAGAGTGGGCGTCGGATCTGGAATGACAGGGGGCAGATGACAGTTTCTTCCGTAGCATTTGATCCTCGCCAATGGCCTCCCCAAGCTATAAATATCATTGTCAGTTGTCTCATATTCTCTCGCTATTGGATTCCTTTGTTATGGAGGCAGTTTCACGTACTTGGTTTCGACGCGCAATTCTTGTCGGGATCATCGCACCGAAAGGTCATGGCCGCCTTGTCTGCCGCAACAACGCGATCATACCAGCCAATGGGCTCGGCCAGGGAGCCGTTGCCAAAATACTTTCTCACAAACTCCGACTTGCTGCCGAAGCGCAGAATGTGGTTTCTAGCATGCTGGGCCAGCTGCACAGCGTCGTCGAGGCCGGTTTGAAGCTGCGCGCGTAACGTGCTGTTGCAAGACGAGTGGATGGGGAACGACTGCTCCCAGCCATCAGACCAGTTGTAAGCCTCTGCCTTGGGGGTTGAAGTCGGAGCAGTGGCGAGTTCTGTTGCGGTTGCCTTTCCCGCGGCGAGGGGAGAGGCCATGAGCCCAGGGGCAGCAAGCGCAATTAGAAAGCTCGGCGTCTTCATCTTGGAAACTGAGATCTTTGATTGATGTGGTGTTTTCGAGAGACGGACCGGGAAGGAATTCGCCATGGTATATATAGCCTGATTTTGTGACTTCCACTCCATTGTAGCCGGCGGCTACGGCGGCGTTGCATCGGCAAGATAATTGACTGCGCCTTTTTGCCCATCACATACAAGGCGCTCGATTTCGACCCTGAGAGTTGGACAGATTGGCTCGCGCAGCCGAAGATGGCCAGATATCGACGAAGGACGGCTAGTTCCTCAGCCATTTCCGCTGCCAAGACAATTTGCAAATAAATAAAAGAGTCTCGAACTCAAAGGACCAACAGTTTGGCGGGCATGGCTTCAGCAAACGGGCCATCAAGGTGTTTTGGCTTGCCAGCTGCAGTGCCAAGAAACGAGGCTGGTCATTAATTGCTTTCAAAATAGAGTTATTTTCAACTTTAACATAATTCGTC
Organism: Beauveria caledonica; assembly: GCA_030777785.1. NCBI lineage: Eukaryota > Fungi > Ascomycota > Sordariomycetes > Hypocreales > Cordycipitaceae > Beauveria > Beauveria caledonica. Next base: position 21,687 of record JAPFSE010000110.1, on the reverse strand, counting down.
CTTTATTTTGACCAAGGACGTTTTCCGTCCACTGCCTTCAGTAATTATTGCTGCGACCATAGAATACACCACATGAGCAACTTTTTGGCTTGGTATGACTCGTAAATGCCCATAGAATAAATACCCGGCGTCTTCCCCTCACGTTCCCGAGTGATGACGAGGAAAAGACCTGCTCCCGCCAACAATGGCCAGAAGAACCAACAGTTTGGCGGGCATGGCTTAGGTGTTTTGTCTGTGACTGCCAATAAAACAACTAGTCAAAGTAGTCTTCTTCCACGGCCCCCGTTCACCATACTGGCCGCATGTAGCTCCTGCTGCAATAACTCCTTGCGCTCCTGAATATGGGCCCAACTTCTCGTAGCCGGATCTACGGGAAGACTACTCGCATCATTTCGAGTATAGTCAAAGTTGTCCCAGGGCCGGCTCCCGACAGGCAGGTCAGCCAATACCGAAAGATACGCCGGCGTCCAGGGGAATGCTGGGGGAAGCCAGCGTGCCTCCATCGCCTCTGCGAGAGGAATCCAGTCTTTGTACTGAGCTAGAGGGGGGCGATTTTGCCGATTCACCACGGCGCGCGTAAAGAGCTTGATGGCATTTCTGGGCCTGGATGGGCACATGCTCAGGCTCTCATGATTCCTCGTATTACAGGTCGAGCAACCATGAACGAATCCATCCTCAGAGGGATGAACACACTGAGCAAGAAGATGGCCATCTTTGCCACAATTGCCGCAGGTCTTGACATTTTCCCCACCGTGATGATCAGGACGAGGAGAGAGCTTGTGTTGTTGAACAGCAGAAGCAGCAGTTGATCTGTGGTTAGACTGTGAACGGGCAGCCGCTCTCCTGAAGCTTTCAGGAACCGTTATCGGAGGCATTGCGCCCAGCGCCGAATTGGCTCGCGCCGGATTGGCTCGGGCCAACTTGGTGAGCTTCTGCAGTGCCTGATAGGCAGCTTTTTCCGCCTCTTGAAGCTTCTGTACTCGCTTTACCTCATTCTTGACGCGGTATTTGTAAGCGTTGTAGCTGGAAATAAACGGGCGGCTGCGAAAGTGGCCTTGGCCCTGCTCACGCCGGCCGTGCTTCTGACGCTGCTTCAACTGGTACCGAGACGGTATTTGCTCAAGCCATGACTGAGCGCCCGATGCGTCTTGCTGGCCAGTAGCCGACTCGCGCTTTTCCTGGGTTTCCTGCTCCGCAGTCTGAACTGGGGCAGTTTCCTCGTCAACCATAGGCATGATGGGAACGAGGTCGTTCGGGTAGCCGCCCATGCTTTCTAATTCGATGGCAGCCACGAGAGCGCTAAACCCAGTATTTAAGGGAACATCTCTTACTTGCACGGGCGCGTCCCTGGCGGCCTCCGCGGCGGCACCGACATTTGGCCCGCTCGCTCGGGAGGCTGCGAGATCCTCGGTTCGGGATACAACCACCGGTCGCTCAGCTATGTTGGCCGAGTTGAATCCCCCTCGCAAGGCTGTAGAAATGTCTACAGGCCTACTCTGTTGTGTTCGGCGAGAGGTGAATCTCCCGTCTACGGCGCCGATGTTGCTGCCGTTGTTGCTGCCGTTGTTTTGGCTCATGTTGTCGAAATTTTGTGGTTGTTGTGATGATGCTTGAATATGGGCATGTAGATGAGAAAATTTCTGCACAAACCTTTGCACAACACTGACTTGCCCATCAGGTGAGGGTTGCCTGCCGGGTGCGCGTTTGCCATGTTGACGCGTGAGTGAATGACATATGAGTGAATGACATATGAGGGCCATGCCCTGACAGCATTTGTTCACGAATTTTCATTCTAAGAAGTAATCTTCCCAAACATTCCATCATCACAACTATTTCTGCACCTCCTTTCTGACATCATGGATCACGGCAACGACGGAAAAACTCACCAAGCACAAGAGCGGATTGTGGACATTTTAAAAGAATTTCAAGGAGAACATGACTTTGTTGGATTTGATCAGCGACAAGTGATTGACGACTGGGAAGTCGCGGAAGCAAGCGGGCCGGATCTCGTTTCCGCCGCTGAAACCGCCCGGGATGTACTCCGAGAAAGAGGGGGTCACGACGAAGATATCGTATATACGATAATCTTGGCTGCCAAAGACTCGGTGAACTTGGACGGCATGCCTGCTCGGCGTCCTCCCAGAATGTTGGAGAATGAGGACGAGGACGAGGAGGAGACGGCTGCCGAGGAAAACAGCCAGGAGAGCCGCGAGTCTGCCCCTAGCCAGGAAGACGCGTTGATGGGCGGGCAGCCATGGTCTGAGCAGATACCGTCTCAGTACCAAATGGAGCAGCGCCAGCCGAGGCCCCGGAGAGCGCCGCGACAGCGCCGCAGCCGCTTTCGCCGCCGTCGGTTTGAGAGCTCCCAGAGTCGCGAAAAGTTCATCACTGAGGAGATAAAGCGAGTAGAGGCGCTTCAGGAGGCGAATGATCGCGTTGATGAGGCGGAAAGAGCCTACCTAGAACAGATGCGCATACAGGCGCTTCCTGAGGCGAATGATGGCGCCCTTGATGAGGCGAAAAAAACCTACCTAGATCAGCTGCAGTATTTCAACCAGTTGATCCAAAGCAGTCGCTGAAGCTGAGTGCAACGACACCAATTCAACGCATTTCGAAGGAAAGAGGCCGCAAAGGCAATGTCCGTGTCAAAGGATGGCCGTATCAGATTCTGGAGATAATATATTCGTGTTTCGGACGATGCCCTGTATCCCCCGTCAATGCATTACGTGAAATGGTGGAAAGGGAGATTTCGACTGACTTGACAACCATCTCTGAATTTGAATCGCAGCTTTAATACATATACCACGTACTTTGTTGTAGTAGCCGGGGAGCCAGACGGCCATGTGACCTCATGTATCTGACTTTTCATGCACTTCCGTTTGCGCACCCAAAGCTGCCCTCACAATATCTCTCGCTCCATAACATACACTTCAACCTACAAAGATCTAACCTCTTTCTACAGTAAACAAAAGTATTCTTCTTCTACCGATTTATTCTTCATTGCTAATAATTCTCTAGCAAAATGGCGACTCACACCGAATGGCTCAACAGCTCAGCAAACGTACTGTTTGCTTGGACAGAATGCCAGACGGACGCGGACCGAACCGAGCAAATACGATTGCTCTTGAAGGAAGAAGCAGAAAAGGAATCCGATTCCAATAACTGTTCCATATTTGTTGTGGCATCCGAACTCGAGCAGAGGCTGCTCATTATGAGAATGAACAAGGACGAAGGCGATATGCTGCGCAGCAGCGAGCGCGTCGCAATCTACAGTTACGAGTCTCTCTTGGAAACCCTGCGCTCGACAGACTGCAAATTCTGGCAGAAACAATCCGTCAACTTCTTCTATCAGTTTGACATTTACTTTTCGGCAGCATCCTGTCTGGCAGTCATGCAAATCATGTACGCTGTACGCACAAAGGCGTTCAGAGCCAGATGTCGATGCTTGATAATGGTCCCTCACTCTGAAGTCTTGAAACCATTATTCGACGTCTTGGACATGATTTGTCCTTATCAGGAGAAGTTCACGCAAGTGACTATTCCTCAACAACAGGTCGTTAGGGCTCTGCCGCCAAAAGAGCGCATCCCTTCGAGCGAATTTGTCGGCCGTGTCATCGACAGGGCGGTGCGCGCCTTCATGCGGCAAAAGGTTGTCATTGTTTTTTGCACCAAAGACACTGAAATTGAGATTTTGGAAAAATTGCCTGGAAATCGGACGGCATGCGATTGTCTTTCGAACGAGGTGGCGCACGCTGATGTTATTGCTAAAAAGTGCTCACCCGTTGGCAACGAAGAGGAGGCTGTCATTCTGTTCATGACTGAGATAAATCACGTGCCGCTCTACTTTGAATACGCATCCGATATCTTCATCGAAGGATTGAAAGACACGCCTTCCTGGGACAGGAGCCGCATAGTTCACAGGAAGCAATTGCTGACAGACTATGAGCTAAGATGCATGATATCGTACTGGCATCAGTGCCAACGAAGTACTAGGTTGACCGTGACAGATCGGCCAATCAATGAGACGATCCTGACTCGCCTAGTGGATCATGCACAGAGCTGGGGTTATCTCGCAGACCTTGCTTTTCATTTCGAAGATATTAACTTTCCATATCTAGCCGGCTGCTTTATGCGTTTGGACATCGTGCTCGAAACAGTCATGACACATTTCCTCGTCATGGGATTCCTAAAGGGAAACCACGAGAAGCTCATAAGACCATTCACTGTATGCGAAGACGCAGAGACAGTGTGCAAATTACTTGTGCTCATGGATCACGACTTCCATCTCGCGTGGTTCGTCCGCGTGGGCATGCGGTCCTCAGGCGTCAGTGTGACTGCCAGATGTGCAATGCTGCGCATCGCAGCACTCGCAAAGTGCAAGTTTGCAGTAATAGAGAAAGCCCCGTTTGCTCAGAACTTCACCGGCCGAACGAAATACAAGAGGATGGTGGATGCACTCGTTCAGAAGCTAGAAGGTCATGCCAGCATGCCGCGCCACTTGCACGCCCATGGCCTTCCTTGGATCACACTGATGATTTGGCATTTAGCTCAGAAAGTAGAGCCAAGCATCAGAACAGGCGAGCTGCAGTCTCTGATGCGAGTATGGCCGGACGTACCGATGTGTATGTTGGACTTGGTCCAATGCGCTCATGTGTCCAAAATTATGTCGGCGTTGGACAGTCTTTACGCAGTCGAAGAGTCCGCGATGGAGACGCTGCATTTGACGGATGCTGACTGTGAGGACATTCAGCGGGCAATGGTCGCATCTTGGCTACACAAGGCTATCATGATCAAATATGACGGCCAAGCTTTACAAGCCAAAGACGTGGTGAGGGCGCATCTTGCTCAAGACGTATTGGGACCAGGTCTCGGCGAGATCTTGGTGCCACGGTGGGTCCTAGGTACTCCGGGCACGACTGAAAACATGGCATTTTTCGCTGCCTTGCATGTTGCCGAAGAGGATGGCCAACGTTATTACAGCGATTCTGTTGCTTTGCCGCTGAGGCTTTTGGGCCTCTGGCGTAGCCCTTGTGGCGAAACTGTTCTGAGATGCGCTGCTTACTGTGGGCCGGACGATCCTTGAACATTGTATCCAGGATTGCGACTAAGTACTTTCTACATATATTCAATACATTTGTTTGAATTCCTTTTATCCTCTTTATTTTGTCGTGGACGTGGAAGGATCAGTGACCGTGGTGCCGCAGCCGCCCGAGCTTCATTACGCTGTGAAGGGTTCTGTTTCTGTATCCAGACCGCATCACGTCTAAACTGCACTAATGCATCACTTTTCGAACACAAGGCCCGATGAAATTCAATCAAGCATAGCATTTGTTCTAATGGTGAGCTTTGGGCAAAGTTGGCACCGTTGTGTGGCCGGCCCTCTTTCGGCTTGCGTGACACACTAGCGCAAGGCAGCGAACCCACGCGCGCGCTGCACCTTGAACTGCGAAAAGTACAGATCGCGGGACGCCACCAAAACTTCTTCTCCCACATTCATCGGGTTGCCGCCGAATCACTTCAGGTCCATTGAACAACTCCTCCTCGTCCTCCTTCCTGCTGCTGACGGCGCAGACGGAGCCCTTTTTTCTTTCGGACCCCGGCCTTGATTGACGCCTCCCTTGTTCCGTTCCTCTCTGGATTCCGGTCGGCGTCGGGCACTCGAAGCCTCAAGATGGCGCCCCTGGTTGAAAATGCGCAAATCAAGCACGCGCAGCTGCTGAATCCGCTTTCCTTTCACTTCCGCGCATACATCTGGCCGTTCGCCATAATATGGCCCATCTTTCTTCGATACTTTCTGACTCACGAGCTCTACGAAAAACACATCGGCGCCCCCGAATGGACTTTTGTCTGGGTTGGCTCCATCATCACGGTCCAGTCTCTGGTTTGGCTGAGCACTCACTGGAGCGTCAACCTTGATGCCATCTTTACCGCCCAGTCCGCCCAGTCTGTCGAAAATGCTCAGCTTATCAAGGTCATTCCCGTCGCCAACGCCGGCTCAGCCGAGATCTGCAAGCTGGTTCGCGACAAGGTAGGCGCAATTGATGTCGACTTTGTTGAGTTTCTATTAACAGAATGATTCTAGACTGGTGGAAAGACCAACCTCTCGTTCCTTTTTCAAAAGCGTCGCTTCTTGTACAATCCCGATACCAAGTCCTTCGATACCCTCAAATATGCAATCGACTCAGAGCCGCAGCCCCTCATTCGCGACTTTCAGTCTTCCCGCGGCATCGAGCAAAAGTCTGAGCTTTCGCGCATGGAACACCACTATGGCACCAACACCTTTGATATTCCCGTCCCAACCTTTACCGAGCTGTTCAAAGAGCACGCTGTTGCGCCATTCTTCGTCTTTCAAATTTTCTGCGTTGGCCTGTGGATGCTCGATGACTACTGGTACTACTCGCTCTTCACTCTCTTCATGCTTGTCGCCTTTGAAAGCACCGTCGTTTGGCAGCGCCAGCGCACTTTGACCGAGTTTAGAGGGATGAGCATCAAGCCCTACGACATGTGGGTGTACCGTCTTGGCACCTGGACCGAAGTGCAAAGCGATGCTCTTCTCCCGGGTGACCTGGTTTCTGTCACCCGTACCAAGGACGACAGTGGTGTTGCCTGTGACATGATTCTGGTTGAGGGCACCGCTATTGTCAACGAGGCCATGCTTTCCGGCGAGAGTACCCCTCTTCTCAAAGACTCGATTCAGCTTCGCCCCGCCGATGCGACACTCGACGCAGAGGGCTTAGACAAGAACGCCTTTCTCTGGGGCGGCACAAAGGTTCTCCAGATTACCCATGCAAGTGCCGATCAAGAGAAACCTGTTCTGCTCTCTGGAGTTCCTACGCCTCCTGACAATGGTGCCATGGCTATCGTGACCAAGACCGGTTTCGAGACTTCTCAGGGTAGTCTTGTCCGCACTATGATCTACTCTACGGAGCATGTTTCTGCCAACAACGTCGAGGCTTTACTTTTTATCCTGTTTCTACTGATTTTCGCCATTGCCGCCTCCTGGTATGTCTGGGACGAAGGAGTTCGCAAAGATCGCAAACGTTCTAAACTGCTTCTCGACTGTGTCTTGATCGTGACTAGTGTCGTTCCCCCTGAGCTACCTATGGAGCTTAGTCTCGCTGTCAATACCAGTTTGGCCGCTTTGGCTAAGCTAGCCATTTTCTGCACCGAACCTTTCCGTATTCCCTACGCCGGCCGTGTTGACGTTGCTTGTTTTGACAAGACTGGAACCCTCACTGGCGAAGACCTTGTTGTCGAAGGTATTGCCGGACTGGGGTTGAACCATTCCGATGTGGAAGATGCGAAGGAATCCGACGGCGCTCATTCTACCATCATCTCTGTCAAAGGAGCGAGCCTGGAAACCCAGCTGGTTTTGGCCACTGCACATGCGCTGGTTAAGCTTGACGAAGGAGACATTGTCGGAGACCCTATGGAAAAGGCCACGCTTGCTTCCCTTGGCTGGACTCTTGGACGCAAGGATATTCTCTCAAGCACTGAAAAGGCCAAAGGCACTGTCGGCAATGTTCAAATTAAGCGTCGTTTTCAATTTTCTTCTGCCCTGAAGCGTCAAAGCTCCATCGCCATGGTCAACGGTACCAACACCAAGACTGGTGAAAGGCTCAAGGGCACTTTCGCCGGTGTCAAGGGCGCTCCCGAGACCATTATGAAGATGCTTGTTGAAGTCCCGGCGGATTATGAGGAGACGTACAAATATTTCACCCGCAAAGGCTCCCGTGTCCTGGCTCTTGCTTACAAGCAGCTGACCGTCGATTCCGAACTCGGCGCGGCCAAGATCAACGACCTGAAGCGCGAAAAGGTTGAGGCTGATTTGACGTTTGCCGGCTTCTTGATTCTCCACTGCCCCCTCAAAGAAGATGCCAAAGAGGCTGTTCAGATGCTCAATGAGAGCAGTCACCGTGTGGTCATGATCACAGGTGACAATCCTTTGACTGCCGTGCACGTCGCTCGTGAAGTGGAGATTGTTGATCGCGATGTTCTCATTCTTGACGCCCCCGAGGACGACAAGGGTGCCGAGCACCTCGTCTGGCGCAGCGTTGATGACCGCATTACCATCTCTGTTGATCCTACCAAGCCCATTGACTCCAAGATTGTCAAGGACAACGACCTTTGCGTGACCGGTTACGCCCTTGCTAAACTCCAAGGCCAGCCCGGATGGAACACTCTCATCCGCCACGCTTGGGTGTACGCTCGTGTCTCGCCGAAGCAAAAGGAAGACATTTTGCTCAGCCTCAAGGATATGGGATACTACACTCTGATGGCCGGTGATGGTACCAATGATGTTGGCGCCCTCAAGCAGGCTCACATTGGTATTGCTCTTCTCAACGGTACAAAAGAGGACCTGACCCGCATTGCGGACCATGCTCGCAACACCAGACTCAAGGACATGTACCAGAAGCAGTGCGATTTGATGAAGCGTTTCAACCAGCCCCAGCCACCCGCCCCTGCCCTCATTGCTCATCTGTACCCCCCCGGACCTGCCAACCTGCACTACCAAAAGGCCGTTGAGCGCGAGGCCGAGAAGAAGGGCGTATCCGTGGAAGAATACGTCAAGCTCGCTGGCCACTCCCTCGAGACCATCACCACACCCGCCGCTCAGCAGCTGATTAACTCGAACGATCCTCATGCTACTCGCCAAGCCGCTGCGCAAGCCAAGGCTGCGAGCTTTGCCGACAAGCTCTCTTCTGGAATGATGGAAGCCGAACTCGGAGATGACGAGCCGCCGACGCTGAAACTCGGAGACGCCTCTGTTGCCGCCCCCTTTACATCCAAGCTCCGCGATGTCATTGCCATTCCCAACATTATCCGTCAAGGCCGCTGCACACTTGTTGCCACTATCCAAATGTACAAAATTCTCGCGCTCAACTGCCTCATCTCTGCCTACTCCCTGTCTGTTCTCTACCTCGAGGGTATCAAGTTTGGTGATACGCAGTACACCATTAGCGGCATGCTCATGTCCGTCTGCTTCCTCAGCATCTCACGCGCCAAGGTGGTCGAGGGTCTGAGCAAAGAGCGCCCGCAGCCCAACATTTTCAACGTTTACATTATCGGATCCATCCTGGGTCAGTTTGCCGTGCACATTGTCACGCTCATCTACGTGGCCCGCCTCTCGGAGAAGATTGAACCGCGTTCTAACGACGTCGATCTCGAGGCCGAGTTTGAGCCGTCGCTACTCAACTCGGCCATCTACCTGCTGCAGCTTGTGCAGCAAGTCTCAACCTTTGCCATCAACTACCAGGGTCGCCCCTTCCGCGAGGCGCTCACCGAGAACAAGGCCATGTTTTACGGCATCCTCGGCGTTTCCGGTCTCGCTTTTGTCTGCGCCATGGAGCTGATCCCCGAGATCAATGAGAGCATCAAGCTCGTGCCTTTTACCGACGAGTTCAAGCTCAAGATGACTGTCGTCATGGCCCTCGACTTTATCGTTTGCTGGGTCATCGAAATTGTCCTCAAGTCCCTCTTTAGTGACTACCGCCCGCGCGACATTGCCGAGCGTCGCCCCGATCAGCTCGGCCGCGAGGCCGCCCGCAAAAAGATTGTCGCCGACGAAAAGGCTATCGAGGAGGAAAAGAAGCGCCTCGAAAAGGTGGCCGAGTTTGAGCGCAAGGTGGAAGAGCGCAAGAGGCAGCTGCAGGAGTGGCGCGCGGGTCGCCAGCGTCAGTGAGGGAAGCCAGCAAAGGTTGACGGTGGACGGTGTGATTTTTTGATTTTATTGGGAGACGTTACATTCGGCGAACTGGTCATAGACAAAGGATAGACGCTGTGTATACTTTAGCCAATACACTCTCCTTACCAATAGATGTTGTGTTCACGTCCGCGCTCCGTTCAAGTGACCCGTACCAAGCCGTGGCTTTGTGCCACGCCATCATGTAGTGGCAGCCTGATGGCTAGTGAAGCCATAACGAGACAGCTCACTTTACTATCAAGGGGCACAATGCGATATTATGAGTATAGAAATAAGTATGTATTGTCGGAAAGTACTCTACTTATTATGTTGGACGATCTGGCCTTTGGTCATGACGAATCGGGCCATAAATAAAAAGGTCACTGGCCCTAGATTGGATGCATAACTTTTTTCGCTCTTGCTAATCACGCGCTTTAAGATTCTTATATTATGTAGCAGTTGACCACTCCAGTAAATTACTTTGTCAAAAGAAGAATATATTAGATATTACATCTATAAAAACAAGATTTCAGTTTAAACTATAGATAAGCATTTTCGTAGGTAGGCAGGCGGGAGGAGGTACGCTACCTAAGTAGTGAGGGACCAATCCAGCCAGCCGGCGAGAGGGCCAACGAGGATAGATCCAGCCAGCGACAGGATTAGCGACAAGGTCGGCATCGCTGATCCTTCCACATCAACAACAGAGCAAGGTCCTTGGGCCAAAGAAGACGAGCTCTGTTCCACTGCAGTCAAGCCCAACAAGTACGGCGTACCTGAAGACGAATGTCGGCGAGCGGTTGCGCAGTGTGTATTTGAGGAATCTCAAGGAAATAAGGAGGCTAAAAACTATAACAGCGTTGTGAAGTGCGTGGACTCCAAGCTTCTGGTCTGGAACATGGTGGTCAGAAAGCTGACGGTGTTGTGAGGTGCATGGATTCCAAGTTGGGGCCTAGAAAACGTCAAGTAACTCTACGCTTCCTGAGTATCCCTCTTTCAAGAGTAATTCTCCTTGAGTATCCCACTTGTGTCACCATACCTAGCAAAGTCTTCTTACTCTACGACACGGCTTTTTGCGCTGCGACACTACACTAATGCTTCATAATCTCCTCTACTGCATTATTCTACAACGTACCACTACGCTAATGAAGAAGGCAGAGGATGAAGAATTCAAGCCAAATGTTGAGATCGATTCGTCTATATAGTATAGCTAATAAACGAGGGGTATTTGGTCGGAATCCCGGATCAAATGTTCAAGGATCGTCCGCCCATGATAAGCGGCACGTCTCAGAAATATCTCGCCTGACGTCCCGGTTGCTACGAGAAGGTACGTTCTACGATATGTATTTGGGCTCGAATTCCAGCGATTCACGTTATGCATTCACGGGGATACGGGCAATCGTCCGGGACACGAATATATTAATTTCTGCAAGATCTGCTATTGCCATTCCCTGACACCGACGCTGCCTTTCGAGATGTTGTCTTTTCCTGGACATCTCTCCACAGCCTACAAGCAGGTTTGTTGTAATCGGCACTCCATTTCGGTGTCCGTAGGCTCTACGTCTTTCGCCTTGTAGTCGGTTGATCCGACCTCAGCAGTGATGAACAAGTTCATCCTCAGACGTATTACACACTGGCCAAGACCCTCTTTGCCACGATTGTCGCAGACATTTAAAGGGACTGTGACAGGTCGTTAAAATGCTGCAGCCGCGCACGGTAGGCAGTTTCCGCCTCTTCTACGGGTTTGAGCGCCTCGTGCAGCGCTTCTAATCGCTTCGTTTCCCTGTCGAGGTAATCTTTGCAATCGTTGTAGCTGCCAAGAAACGGAGGGCGGCGAGAGTGGTCCTGAGACGGCATTTGCTCAGACCATGGCTGCCCGCCCATCAACGCGTCTTGCTGGTTAGGAGCCGGCACGCCGTTCTCCTGGTCACTGCGCCCAGATATTTCCGCAGAAGCCGACAGGCGGTTCTCCTGGGTATCTTGATCACTGCGCCCAGATCCTTCCGCAGAAGCCGACAAGCGGTTCTCCTGGGTCTCCTGGCCACTGCGCCCAGATCTTTCCTCAGAAGCCGACTCGCGGTTCTCCTGGGTCTCCTGCTCCGCAGTTTGCACTAGAGCCGACTCGCGGTTCTCTTGGCCATTTTTCGCGGGAGGAGTTTCTTCCTCGTCTTCCTCGTCTCCCTCGTCCTTGTCGTTAATCGGGAAATCGAAAGGAAGACGACGATTAGTGTACATACGCTGGCAATGATCTGTATTACCAGCTAACCCCATCGTGTCATCAGTTCTAGATATAGCCTCTGATCGTCTCACGATGGTGTATCTCCCCCGATAGAGTCTAGGGATGTCGAATTCCCCAGCCGGTGTCTGGCAAGGCCTCTGCTCATCGCCCCCGGCGCCGTTGTTGCTATCGTTGTTTTGAGTCATCTTGTCGAAATTTTGCAGATCTTGTTGTGATGATGCTTAAAAATGGGTTCGTGGGGATAAAAAATTCTGCAAGTTTTTGCTCAAACTGACACCGTGTCGCCCAGGTGAGGATTGCCTGCCGGGTGCGCGTTTGCGCGTTTGCCATACTGACGCGTTTGTCATAACATACCTATGAGGGTCATGCCCTGATAGCAGCTGTTCACAAATTCTCACTCCAAGACGCAATTTAAGGCTGCAAGTCTGAGCCAGAGCAGACAAAAAGCGGACTTGCAGCTTCGCAATAGGCACTGAAGATCACTTCTCTTGAATCCGGCGGTTTTACCGGCCCGATCCAGCCGGCGTCAAAGCCTGGCAAAATGTGCAAGGAGGCAGGCTCTCAACATGAGCGAGCCTTTGGCGCTCTCTTCAAATTCTCGGCTCCCGTATCTGGGCAGCCGTTGAGATCTTGCGGGAGCTGGCCGGGCCTGCGGCGCCAGAAAAGAAGGAGGGAGGCCAAGGAGAAAGGGTCTGCGCGTGATGAGCAGGCTCTTTGCGAGTTGACGAATGGGCATACAGCAGCTGCGCGCATTCAGGCACATTAGGCATAAGTGCAGCACATTGACATGGCCTAAATCTGGAATTGCTCGCCCTCAACATATTATCTGTAATACCTAACTCGCGTAATACTATCCTGTCGCGTCGTGTTCTGATTATCTGGATGCTACATTTGCTTCTTTTATCGATTGTTCCCATCAGGACTACACTACCACAACACGAGGGGGCCTAAAACCGTGATGCCTGCACAGACTTTATCATGTCTATAATTTTAAGCTTTGAATACGTATTAAACAGAAATTGACAAAGAGACGAGGCGAATAGTGCCACGGTCTCCCACACAAATCAAGAGCCCATTCCTGCTCGTGGTATTCTGAACTTGGGTTTACATCTCTCATTTTTCTCCTTTCATTCTACAGAACGCTTTTGTCATACAGGCAGGTAATCCGTTTGTGCGGGGAGGCTGGATTGCTCTGCGATTATTCGCCGCGGTACGCTGCCCAGCGAGCCACGGCTATTCAACACCTTGTTGAGAGGACGAGTGGATTTAGTTGCCGGGGTTCTGGGCAACGAAGGAGACACCCTTCTCAATGTTCTTCTTGAGGTCGACGATGCAGGCGTCGAGGAGGCCCTGCTCGGTGGCATCGACCTTGCCGACGGGGAGAATCTCCTTGACACCGTCGGGGCCGAGCTCGACCTTGGAGCTGAAGAACTCGATGCCCTGGTCCTTGTAGAGGGGAGACTCGACAAAGGTGGGCTCGATGACCTTTTCGCCGGCAGCGGCACGGAGGAGAGAGTCAGCCATGCGGGCACCGGCCATGGCCATTGAAAGGGTGGCAGAGCCAGCACCGTCCTTGGCCTTGACAACCTCGTCACCACCAAACTGGACACGCTTGATCAGGTCAGCGTTGGAGCTCAGGTCAGGGTGGCTGCTCTGGCTGAAGAGAGGGACGATGGTAACACCGGAGTGGCCACCGACGACAGTGATGTTCTCGTCCTTGGGGTCGGTGCCCTTGAGGGCAGAGACGAAGCGGCTGGCGCGGACAACGTCGAGGGTGGTGACACCGAAGAGGGTCTTGGGGTTGTAAACACCCTTGGCCTTGAAAACCTCGGCGCAGATGGGGACGGTCGAGTTGACGGGGTTGGCGATGACGAGGGTCTTGGCCTTGGGGGCGGACTGGGCGACGGCCTTGGCAAGGTCGCGGACGATGGAGGCGTTGGTGTTGAAGAGGTCGTCACGGGTCATGCCGGGCTTGCGGGGGACACCGGCGGGGATGAGGACAATCTCAGCATCCTTGAGGCAGTTGGCGAGACCCTCGGGGGTGGGGTCGTAGCCGGTGACGGTAGACTTTGTGTTGACGTGGGAAATGTCAGCAGCGACACCTGGCAGTAGTTAGCAAGCCGGGGTAGATCCAATGGTAGAAGAGAGCCGTGCGCATCGCGAGGCTCCCTTTGCGATGACGAGAGCAGTCGCAATGCGAGGCAAAGCAGATGCAGACAGGCTATGGATTTGACGCACCAGGGCCGCCACGGATGTCGTAGAGAGCGAGGTCGGTGACACGGGGGTTCAGCTTCAGGAGCAGAGAGAGGGGTTGGCCAATACCGCCGGCGGCACCGAGAACAGCCACCTTGCTAAGCTAGAGGCAGGTCATGGTTAGCAATTGGGCAAGATGATGCTTGTAACAACAGCGGAATGACGCAGGGGAGAAAAGCGCCCGGGTCGCGCCGACTGGGAACTGCAATGGCCGGAAGCTATGGGAAAGACACATACGTTGCGGGCCGAGGCAGAGAAAGCCCGAGTCTGGATTCTAGAGGCAGCAAACATTGTGAGGGGTGAAGGGAAACGGTGGTGAGAGGATGCAAAGAGGCAATTGGAGAGAAAGAAAACAAGTGCTTGTCGGGTGGTTGAGGGAAAAGGTGTCTGGTCCCGGGTGTCTGGTTGCTCGGTCAGATGGGCCCCTGGCCCTGGCCTTGTGCAGGCCTGGCCTTTTTGGGCGTGAGTGGAAACAAAAAGCGGAAAAACCACAGGAACGAACCTCAGCTGTGTGGCTGAGTCAGCCAAGAAGCAACGGGCATAGCTCGGCGGTGCTCGGCTATTCTATCCAGCCTACTAACCGCTGGGAAGAATAAGATGTTCAACATTGGCTGAAAGCTTATGATGCTCTGAGCGGACCCTTGGGATAATATTACTACACCTGACCCAGGCTGATCTCAGGCGATGTGCATAGCTTGGTCGTGAGCGGGCCCATGACCGCTGCCAGGAGTGACGCTTGCAACAATTGCAACAATTAGACCAATGGAGTAATCAGAGTAATTGCAATAATCATTACGAATGCGACAAATGCGACAAATGCGGCAAATGCAACGAAATGCAACAAATACCGGTTTCGCCTTGTTGCTCTTAGTAGTTTTCCTAGCGTCTTTGGCGAGTGACGCATACCGGCGGGGCACAAACTCACCATTGCTTCCTCAAACAACATCACAACGCACCCATCACAGCCGTTTCATCATGTCGCGGGCTCAGCTGTCACAGCTGCTTCCCCTGCCCGACGACGAGCTGCAGCAGGTCCTCGACTACGCAGCGACGCTCTCCAAGCCCGACGCCGCATCCCACTTTAGCAACCTGCTCGGTGACTCGCCCCTCGCCGTAGACTTTATCGCATCATTCAACGCCCGTCGAGAGACTCCCTCTGCCACTCATTCTGCTGCAGACACCTCTGCCTCATCTTCTAGCGCCGTACCAAAACCGAAGCGCCGCGACGCCAAGAAGAAAAAGGCGGCACTGCACACTCCGCAGGCTCGCCTCGTCGACTCATACATAGGCCCGTCCGCGACGGCGTACAGCAAAAAGGACACGGATCTCGAGTATATTTCGCAGCGAGCAAGTGCACCGACCAGCAATCATGCATCACGGCCCGCCACGCCGCCCTTGACAGCAGCCGCCGCTGCACCGAAGCAGCATCAACAGCCAGCCCCGAAGCAGCATGCCTCGTCCGCCGGCTTCCTCATCTCCGAGTCTCTCTCCAAGCCCAAATCTAGATCAAACCCCAGCACGCGCAGCTCCACGCCGAAGCCTTCTGGCGCGACCAAGATCACCCTCGCCGGCGGCACGCCCATGGCCGGGCAGGCCTCGGCCACGGCTGACCTCGACGCTGCCATCCGCGCCCTCGAGCTCTCCACGAACCCGTCTCTTGACCCCGCCGCCACTCGCCGCTGCTCTTGCGTCGCCACACGCCACCCGCTGCAAACCGCCGCCCCCAACTGCCTCTCCTGCGGCAAAGTCGTCTGCGTCCGCGAGGGCCTCGGCCCCTGCACCTTTTGCGGCGCGCCGCTGCTCGCCGCCACCGAGGTGCAGGCGCTCGTGCGCGCGCTCAAGGACGAGCGCGGTCGGGAGCGCATGGCCGCGCACGCGTCCACCCACCGCCGCGCGGAAATCTCCCAGAAACCCGCGCCCTTTTCCCAGCCCCGCGGCAACTTTGGCACCGCCGCCGTCGAGGTCGGCCCGTCACTCGCGGAAGCCAGCGCCGCGCAACAGGCGGCGCGCCAACACCGCGATAAGCTGCTAAGCTTTCAGGCGCAGAATGCGCAGCGCACGACGGTCCGCGACGAGGCCTCCGACTTTGACGTGACGGCGGCGCGGGCAGGCACCGGCGGCAACATGTGGGCGAGCCCCGAGGAGCGCGCGCGCGAGCTCAAGCGGCAGCAAAAGATTCTCCGCGAGATGGAGTGGAACGCGCGACCAGAGTACGAGAAGCGGCAGCAGGTCATGAGCATCGACCTCGTCAACGGGCGTGTCGTAAGGAAGATGGCTCCCGTTGAGCGTCCACGCACGCCCGAAGAGGATTCGGACGCGCAAGAGACGATTCTCTCGCAAAACGCGGCGCTCACGAGAAACAGAGACGGCGGCGCGTTTAGCAGCAATCCACTGCTCGGCGCGCTCATGAAACCCGTCTTTACGCCAAGCAAGGGCAAGGAGACGGCGACGGCGACGACGGCCGATGCTGCTGCAGACGACGGGGGCAAGGAGGCGGCAAGGCGGCGGCGAGAACGGCGCAAGGGCTGGCGCAGGGTGCAGGACGATCAGGACGACAACGAGGGGCTGATTCTGGACGGCGGCATCCACGGGCATGCAATTGGTACGGCCGGCGACGAGCCAGAGTGTGGGTGAGGATTAATGAATGCATTTATCGACATCGGGCGTTTTTTTTCCTCTTCATAAATAAAGAGCTGCACATCTAGAGGTTCAAAAAAGTGGTTTGCATCAGAAACAAAATAGTGCATAACGCCAAGGCCAGGAACACAGCATATATCAGTATCCAGAAATCGCAAAACATTGTACCTAGTTCATTTACGTTCCTCGAGTTTGGCAACTTTTCCATTCATTAAAAATAATAAGACGTCGGCGCCAATTCAACAGGCATTTATAAAGACGACAGTATGTATACAAATGTAGCTTGTAAAGAAGGACGGAAAAAAGACCGTAAAAGACATGGCAAGAAATGTCGAAAAATAATAAATTTGCCCCCAAAACTTGCACACATTTGCCGCCGATAAGAAAGGAGCCATCCAGCCTTTTTTCATGTATGCACCGAATCCTGCAAGGCATCTCCCATTGGCTCAAGCGTCCATGTCTTCTCCCATCAAGCAGCGTCCGTCGTGAATGAATCCTGGTTTGGCGTAATTAATCCTCGTTATAGTTCCAGCCATGAAACGTCCCGAGATGAAGATACAATGCAAATGTCAGAGGGCAGCTGACCTGTGGCGAGAGTACTTGCTCCCTGTTGCCAAATCGGGTTTCCAAAAGAATGCCCAACATGCCCAAACGGCCTATATTGCGTAGGTTATGTGGCAGGGTTTGTACAATACCCGTCTCCCACGCAGCGATCTTGTTGTACACAAGGCTGCCGACGCTTACAGACGCTTGGCCTTGGGCTTGCGAGGCAGGCCCTGGGCCTTTCGAGCTTGGATGTCAACCTCGGCAAGCCACCGGCTGGCCTTGACCAGCTGGACGACATTGATGACATTCTTGGCAAACATGATGGGGAAGCTGATGCCGGCGAGGATCCAGGGGACGGTAGAATCCATCTTGTTGGCACGAGCGAGCTCGAGAGCAGCGGCGCTGTAGGGATCGGGGAAGAACTGTTTGAGCAGGGAGGCGTTCATCTGGGCGCCGGCCTGGATATGAGTGCCACTAGACTCCTCGACCGACTTGATGAGGTGAGGAGAGAGGAGGGGCGAGGAGAAGGACAAGAGGTAGAGGGCGATAAAGAAGAGCTCGTTGAGACCGCAGAAGATGAAGAGGACAGTCTAACAATGTGTGTGCGGTTAGCAAAGCTACGAGATGGCGAGGCTAGTCCAAGGGGAGGGGGACAAACCTTGTTGGTGTAGTAGAGGTTCAAGAGCCAGCTCTTGCTCTTGTCAATGTTCTTGTGGCTCGAGTCGGCACCGCCAACGACGAGCGTGACGTACATGTGCATGTAGTGGCTGGAAAAGTCGAGGGCGATGAGGGCCTGGAAGAGAATGGCCCAGCGGGGAAAGGCCGAGGAGAGGAAGACGAGCAGGCACGAGGTGGTGCAGCGATCGGTCACCATGTCGAGTACGGCGCCGAAGCGGGTCGACTGCTCAAAGAGACGGGCGGCATAGCCATCGAGGGCGTCGAGCAGACACGAGATGCTGTAGAGGAACGCGCAAGTTCGTGGATGGAGGGGCATGTAGTAGAGCGAGGCGATGGCGAGGACGATTCGCGAGTAGCCTGGGCAGGAAGGTCAGTTGATGGGGAAACTCGGCCAAAGGGGCAAGGCAGCGAAGGCGGGCGCAGGATACGCACCGATGAGGTTGGGCCAAAAGAGAAAGATATTTTCGCGCTCCTCGTCCTTGTCGCCAGCAGTGCTGGCGACGAGGCCGGCGTGGGCAGAACCGTTGCCGTTCATGGCGACGACGCTGTTGGTCTGGGGCTGCTCGTCGTCGGACGGGGACTGGGCGTCGCGGTTTCGCGCGGATCGTCGTCGTGTCGAGCGGGTAGACATGTTGACGTGCGTATGTTCTTCGACGACGATGATTACGGAGGGCGTCGAGGACGAGCGGGAGTGTCGGAATTGGCGGGTTGAGCGTGCGACCGATGGTTCCGTGTACCGGCAGGGGTAGAGGTTGAAGCAAGGTACCTACCCAACGAAGCTTTTTTCTGTCAAGAGTGTTGCGCACAGATGCGGATGCGGGGAGATGGATGCCCAATGTCGATGGCTGAGAAAAGGAAATCAAGAATAGGGTGAAAATGTTGATATGATAAATGGGATAGATAAGGAGTGGACACGAAGTGAAGGTGGAAAATGAAGAATTATTAAGAGAGCTTCAATGTGGATGGTTAGCTTAAGGAGGGAGGGAGCCGCCGCCTGTACGAAAAGTAAAGTTACGTAGCTGTGCAGCCATTGCCACCTTTTCGTGCGCCAAAGCTAACTAATTTCTGGTCCCTAAATAAATTTTCCTTATTCATTTTTTGTCAAATATTATCAAATACTTAAGAAGGCGGCCTGCTGTTGGGCGTTTTACCTTTCTTCAATAGCAACAAAGTACCAAGCATGTCGTCACCAAGGTCCCCTATTTTTTCCTTTTTTCTTCTTTCTTCCTCCAAGAATGAGAAGCACTCCATTTACTCCTGACATCCAACACGGCATTCACCCAAAGTCTCACTGCAACTATCAATCCTTCAATTTCAGCGTTCAAGTTGACACTTTATGAAAACCCAACCCGTCAAACTTCGCGCCGCTAATCCACGCCAATCCGCTCCGCCCACAGCGTAAACTCGATTGCAAGCCTCTTCCTCTTCTTCGTACTGCACACAACACAAGAGGGAAGAGGGGCCTTGCATTAGCTGCTAGCGGCAGCCCCATGATGGAGGACTCGCCGAGGCATCTCGCCTCATCTTTTGCCAGCCTCAACGCTAGCAGTGGCTACCTATGAAAGCCGACAGAGAGAGAGTACCATGCTTCTCGTCCTGGTAATACATCCCAAAACCCTGCGACTGTGCACACAACCGAAAGATATTAGATTGCGCAAAGATTAGAAACCATCAACTAGTTCATCAAGTATTCTCAGCCGATACCTTTCCCTCCCTTCTGTCATCCTGCCCCCCGCATCTTCACCTTGTCGTCCCGCGGCCTCACATGCGATTTTCGGCGTTTGCTTGGCACGCCCTGACTAATTCAATTTACATTCTTGAAATCCCCCTTTTTGGCGCAGCATTTAGCCATAGTCACCAAAGACAGCTAGCGAGCATCCAGCCAAAGCCATCCTGCCAAAGCCACCACACCTGGCGAGCGCGCCAACAAGGTGGATACTATTATTTCCAGTCAGCTCAGCTACATCGCCATCACCAAGTCGGCGTCAGCGTGTAAGTAAAGGCCCCAGCACGAAACGAGCCGCAGTAGACGCTACCGCGCCGGCCGATCTCCCTCATGCCGCTCCGCACGGAAGCGGCGGCATAGACGGCGTGGCGTACTTGCGTGTCTTGCGCAAAAGTCTCAGGGCTGCAGTGCCGATGCGTCGACATGGCACGGCAGTTGATGCCGTCATATCTGAGGCTGCACCGGAAGGGAGCTTGTTCATTGCCGGTCCGTCCGTGTATCACGACATGTGAATGTATTCATCACCGCCTGCCGCGATATGCTATTTGAAGCCGCAAGACATTTCGGGCATACTATTTTAGGCCCGGCTCACAGACGACACTGGCAGACCTTTAGCAATGTCTCAGCTTACACCTGAGGTGTCACACAGCTGCCGCAATATTGCAATGCATCATGACACGGGTAAATCTTGGTCTACGTCTTTGACTGAATTGATTGTAGCTCGAGGACGATCTCATGTGTCGGATTAGAATGTGGCGTAGCCACTCTGACTTCAGCGACAAAAATCACCGTGTTCAATTCTGCGGCGGGAGGCCGTTTACGCATGAAGCGTTTAGGCAATATTGTGCCGTCGGCTTTCACGCACACCAGTGTTGCGTATCCCTGTCCGTTTGGGGGGAAAGGAAAAGGTGCAGCAATGCGGATGAAGAGCCGTCAGGTCTGGAACACTATACAGGAAACTAGAGATGCGTCAGTGCGTCATGTGGTGTTCCGAGACTGCTACACTGCTTTGGCGTCAGAAGCAATGAACGTCGGCCACGGGAGTATGGCACATCGACATGGCGATTTCTCGTACAGCTGTATCGATCAGACGGGACAGAATTGATCGATCAACAAAGTTGAATTCGTTGGTGGCGTACGAGTGTGTCGACAGGTCGGAAACATTAGCACGTCACGGTGACTGGCCGCAGTTGCACTACTGCTCTAGTAGCAGGCAAATCTATTATCATCTATGTATTGGATCGAGGTTGGCAAATGGTTCGTGGCTGAAAATTATTTTCCTGCTGTCGGGTTGCCAATGATTGGAGACTCGTGATCGTCTGGTATGTGCCTTACCTGGGTGGCGGGGTTGAGAAGCATGACCTGTTTGAAAGGGCCATTCTGGATATATGAGAAGCAGTTTTGAATCGCTGGCTGGATAGATGGGAATACAGACTGGTCCGAGGAGGTGATAAGCAGCTGGTGGCCGGGGTGGGAAGCAGAGCTGAATATGCGCATGGAGTGTTTATTATCAGTGGTGAGGCGGCGGGCGGCAAGTCTGCGTGGTGTATCGCAGGTGCCGTTCTTGGGTCTAGTTGTACATTGGCCCTTCCATCACCGGATGAATAAGGGCAAAAGAGAAGCAGAGGGTCCAGAAAGATTGTAACACTGAGCCAGGACAAGATGGGATCTGCAGCATGCAGCAGACGACTCGGAGTCGAACTGCCAGCTGCAAGGTACAGACGACATTAGGAAGGAGCACCTGAGTGGTGAGGCGTTCAAGGTGGCGCACGGTACAGGTAAGGCCTGAACAATGCTGTACAGACAGTCTGGCCGGGCTGGCCCAGCACGCTAGGTAGGTAAAGAATTCCTTGTAACTCAACCACCCTGGTCAGGCACACCACCCCTGGCTAGGAACCAGAGCGTAGATTATATACTAATAAATATAAT